>PVLD010002263.1:0-171112 GCA_004027595.1 Dinomys branickii
AAAATGTGTTTCCTGTATACAGCATATCGTTGGATTGTGTTCCTTAATCCAGTCTTCCAATCTTTTCCTTTTGACTTTTGAGTTGAGGCCATTTACATTAATGGTTATCATGGTTATATGTTGGCTTATTCTAGTCATGTTATTTACTTGAAGTTTTCCTTCTTTTGCTGACTGTTTAATTATTTGTTCTGTTTAGGGACTTATTTCTATAGCTGTTCTTGGGATTGTGGTCTCTTTTTTCTCTGTCTAGAATATCTTTTAGTGCTTTTTCCAATGGTGGTTTGGCACTCATGAAGTTCTTCAGTTGTTCTTTGTCGTGGAAATATTTTATTTCTCCACTGAATTTGAGAGATAATTTTGCAGGATACATCAGTCTGGGTTGGAAGTTATTTTGTCTCAGAATATGTAGTATCTCGCTCCAAGCTCTTCTTGCTTTCATGGTTTCCGTTGAGAAATCTGCTGTGATTCTGATGGGCTTTCCTTTATAGGTGATCTGTTTCATTTCTCTGGCAGCTTTTTATATTGTGTTCTTTTGGTGGATATCTGGGATCTTGATTATTATATGCCTGTGCGTGTTTTTCTTTGGGTTATGGATCATTGGTGTTCTATATGCTTCGCTTAACTGAACTTCAGAATCTTTTTCCTTGTTTGGGAAATTTTCTGCTATTACTTCATCAAATATTCCTCTTATATCGTTTGTGCAATCTCCTGCTGTTTCACACACTCCTATAATTCGAATATTGTTACGTTTTGCCTCATCTTGCAGCTGTTGGATTGACTTTCCTTCTGTCTTTGATGATATCACGAGATTCTTCCTTTCATGCTCATAAGCTGCCATGCTGTCTTCAAGTTCTGAAATTCTATCTTCGGTTTCATTTAAACGGTTTTTCATGCTTTCAGCGTTAGTTTTCAAATCCTGGCATTCTCTTTGGACCTGTTTCATTGTTGGTAATTCATTCCTGAATTGCTCTTGCAACGTTTCCATTTGTTTCCTATTTTCTTCTAGACTTTTGTCTATTTCTTGTCTGTGTGAATGGAACATTTCTTCCATCATTGTTTTCAGCTCGTTTTTTATCTGAGAAATCATTGAGGATATATGGGTTATTTCTGCTTTAAGCTCTTGCATGGCCTGTTGGAGTTGTTTCGTTTCAGATGCAATCGTTTCATATCTTGAAGTTGTGAGGCTTCCTGGTTCCCCTGTATCTTCACATTCTAAACTTGTTCTGTGTGGGGTTGAGTTTTGAGACTGCGTTTTGTTCCTCTGTTTTCCCATTTTTGGGTATCAGATTCAAAATGTGGAGCTATAAATTCCACAGGCAGTTCAGCAGGCGGAGGTCTACTGCAGAAGCTGCTCCAATGATTCCTTCTCTTTGGGAGAGTGTCCCTTAAGCTTTCTGCTGAGATTTGTTGTTCTGTCTTCCCTTTTTTGGGTATCAGATTCAAAATATTTAGCAATAGATTCCCCAGGCAGTTCAGCAGGCAAAGGTCTGCTGCAGAGGCTGCTCCAGTGACTTTTCTTTGGGGGGATGTCCCTTAAGCTTTCTGCTGAGAGTTCCGCTTAAAAGTCTGTACAGATGTTGGTTAGCTACTCCCTAGCGAGAGACCTGGGGGAGGTGTGTAAGACCGCTCCCCCGCCCTCCCAGGGTTCCCTGCAGGTATAGGGATGGATCTCCTCCCCCACTCGGTGATCTGGTCGCAAGCGCAGATAGCTCACCAGTTTTTGGAGTCCCTGCAGGCAGGAAGGTTCCAAGGTGCCAGTTTTTTGTGCTATGCTCGCGATCCGCCGCTCGCAGCCACTTCTGCTTCTTCACGCTCTCTGGGTCTGGGGGAGGGAGCGGGATGCTCTGCTCCTCTGCCTCTCGCGCCGCCCTGACCACGGACCGCCGGCTGCCGAGGGTCTAGGCTGCGCAGCCTGCCCGATGCGCGCGAAATGTGAGACTGCCGGGCGTTGCCGCTGCTAAAAAGCTGATCTCTGTCGGGAGTCGCTGGAACGCTGCGCCGGCTCGGGAGGCGGGAGGGACCGAGCTGGCTGTGCCCCCAGGGCGCTCGGACCCAGCCAAGCCCCCTCCCCGCGCGGAGCGTCTCTGTCTCCCAGCGTCTGGGGCTTTCCCGTGTCTCACCATGGCAGTTTGGGCCGCCCTACCGCATCCCCCCAGCAGCTCAGAGAAACACGTTCAGTTTGAACTTCCCAGCCGAGGTCCCGGCATTCACGCTCGCCAAGTCTGTCTCGAGCTGGTGGTGTTTATGAAGGAGGATCGCTCCTTTGCTGCTCCCCTGGTCGCCATCTTCCCGGAAGTCGCCAAAGTTGATGCTTTTATGTGGGAAATTTCGCTTGAAAGTCTCAATTGCTTATATTTAAAAATGCTAACTATTCTGTGAACATATACATATTATAGCAGCTCTGCTCATAATTGCCAAAGCCTAAAAGCAACCAAGTCATCCTGCAGGAGGTGAATGCATAAACACATTACACTACAACCAGACAACGGAATACTTAGTGATAAAAGGAAATAAACTATCAAGCCATGAAAAAGACTGAGCAGGAACCATAAGTGCTTTATTACTAAGTGAAAGAAGCCAATCTGAAAAGGCCAAATACTGTGTGATTCCAACTATATGACATCTTGAAAAAGACAAAGCTGCGAAGAAAGTACAAAGATCAGTGTCAGCCAGGGGTTGGGGGGAGGAGGGAGGGAGGGAGGGATGCATAGGTAGAGGGAAAATGGTATTTTTTTAGAGCAGCAAAACTAGTCTGTATGAAATTATGATGGTTACATATCATGATATATTTCTCTAAACCCATCAATTGCACAAAACCAAGAGCCGACCCTAACACACATTACAGACCATAGGTGATGCTGACGTCAGTGTAGGGTCAGCACTTGTACCGAATGTACCTACACGATGAAGAACATTCTGCACATAGGAAGCTATGCACGTGTGGAGGCACAGTGTACATCAGAAAGGTCCGCATCTTCCACTTAAATTCCTGTAAATCTGAACCTTCCCTAAAACATAAAGTTTAGTTTAAAATAATCCCACATGCCTGGCAACAGTCAGCCCATGTTACTGAATTCAAGAAATAAACTGAGATTCAATAGTAAGGAACCATATCATTGGATTTGCCACACTCCATATTGGAACCTTTCTTTTACTGACCTGGCCTACATCGTGTTAGAATTTATCGACCTCACGTTTTGCCTTTCTCTGATATGCTAACTAACCCTAAGGTCAAAGGCTTGGGAGCTCACCGCGTCCACATTTCCAGGATGTACCTAAAATCAAAGCTCTGGCAGGAAAGTACAGAACTCAGCCAGAACCTTCCAGAGTCAAGGAGCCTGCAATGCTCTGGCTCACTCTACCTTTGCTAACAGAGCTGATCATTCAGGCTCTTACTCAGGGAGTTGGAATTGCCCCTACACACTCTGTTCTTTGTCTATTAGATATGAATCTGTCTCCTGGAACCACGTTCAGCCATAATGACCTCTCTATCTGTCTCTCTCTCTCTCTCTCTCTGTCTCTCCCTCATGCTGGCAGGTGTGTGCTTTGAGGGCTCTGCCTCCTATCCACCCCAGATGAGATGAGTCTTCTCCTTTCCCTCAGTTCCATCCACTTTTTCTAATGGGTAATGGTTTTCTAGCCCCTACAGACCCCCTGGTCACCTACTTTTAACTCATGAACGATTGGCAAGATCCAGAAGGCAGAAGGGCACGAGGAGGCAAGAAGGGAGCAGATGGAAACAAATCACAAACACATCTACCTGAGAAAGATATTCCTTCCTCCAGGACCTACCAAAGCATCTCAAGGCTGAAAGGAATCTTGGGAATTATTTGGCCCTTTTAAAGAGAAATGCAAAGATATTCACAGACACTGGGAAAGCCAGCTGTGATTTACCCTCCTGGAGGCTGACGGAGGAGACAAGTAGATAAAATGTGACATCGAAGAGCCTTGTGACAACTGCCAGAGAGTTCATAAAGCAGGGGCCGCCTTCACTATGGCATCTAAATTTTGTTTCCTGCTCCAAGGAATAGTGGAAATAACAGATTTTTCAATTGTTCTAAACCTCACTTTAAATGTAGCTGAAGGTGGAAAGCCACAGCGAGACGCCTGTGCTTGGAATGATGCTTCATCTGGGAACCAATTATCACCAGGAAGAGTGTTCAAGAATTAGGGAAACTAACCTTTTCTAATCCGCTGTCTAACAGAAACCTCTCAACAGCCAATCAATAAAGGCCGCGGTGAAGAGGCACCAGAAGAGTCTATCTCTTCGCCTCCACATAAGTAATTAAAGCCAGTTTAATGAGATTGCTTGAGAGCTGGGTGTCTGAGTGCAGGATAGGTAGACAGCAAGCAGCTTTATGGAAGAAAGCAGGTATCAAAGCTGTTGGATGTGAATCACCTCCAAGTCTCTCAAGCAGAAT
Organism: Dinomys branickii; assembly: GCA_004027595.1. NCBI lineage: Eukaryota > Metazoa > Chordata > Mammalia > Rodentia > Dinomyidae > Dinomys > Dinomys branickii. The sequence goes on from PVLD010002263.1 coordinate 4,422, forward strand.
GTGGGATGGGAAACTCTGGAAGCAGGTACCTCAATAAATAGAAAGCAGCCATGACACTACCCATAGGAGTGGACAGCAGAAGGAAGGAGAAACTGGAAAAGATCTATGGTGTCTGAGATTTGCTCCTTCTTTCCACTTTTGGAGAAAACTATTAAATCTCACTGCCTTTTCCTGGAAAGGTTGGAGGAGCCTGGGTTTGGACACTGGGCCGAAAGGACCATTCTGCTGCTAAAGAGCTGTCCCACCTTGAAGAAGTCCCTTTGCCTTCAAAACTTTGGTGGTTTCTGCTGTGCAGTGGGTAAGGAGAGAAAATGCCTCCTAAGGATTATGTGATGCATGAGTGGATCATGCATTTAAAGTGTCAAGCACAATGTCTGGCTTGACACATCAAGTAGTATCAGCAGCTACTGCTGTCCCTGAGAGGCTCAGCCATCACCTCCAGTGTGGCAGTTAATCTTGAGTACCAATTTGAGTAGAAAAAGCACACTTCTGGGTCATGGGGCCATGACCTTGGCCATGACCCTGGCCCTTTCCTCTGAGTCACCCTTCGTTGTGTTGTACTTTGCTCTTCCATGCCCTTCCACTGTGAAGTTTCTTCCTTCGAAAGCCAGTTTACCATGGACTAAACCCATTGAAACCATAAGCCAAGGTAAACCTCTCCTCCTGAAAGGTATGGGTGTCGGATATTCCACCCCAACAATAGGAAAGACAACCAATATGTCCAGTCAAGCATATCCCCCATGAGCAAGTCCTGGCAGAAAGCAGGTACCAAAAATGGCTATTACTACACTTCCCTCTGATTAAAAAAAAAAAAAAAGCAGGTAGGAAAACAACAAAGAGTTAATAACTGGAGAACTGTTTTACAGGGTCCTCACAGGATGAGTTGTCGGGGTAGGAGATGGAAAGTAGACAGAACTGAAATGAACTTTCAACACAGTGTTGGTCCCTTTCCTTCCAAAACTTCTGCTGCAGGGAAATGCAATCTCTGGGACCCAAGTTCATCCCAAGAGAACTGTTTCACCACACTCTACCCTCTGAATGCACTGAGGCAGCCTATGCCATTACATCTCAGAGCTACAAATGCCCCAAGATAAAGCAGTAGCAGCCAGGGGAATGGCAGCCTCCACACAAAGCCATGTGGCTCAATAAATATTACACATAAATTACCTTTTGGCATTGAGCTAAACAAAAGACTTAAAATAATTCTGCATTTTAATAACAGGCTCTCTCTGCATAGCCCTATTCCCAACCAAAAAGAATCTATCTGCATATGACTGTGCCAAATGTATCCCGGTCAGCTGCCCTGTGATTTAAGATCAGCTATTTCTTGTCTCCATCCTATATAATGAAGTCAGTCACATTTTATTGCCAAATGGCCCTGGTAATGCCTCCATAACTGCCCATAGAAGGTGCTTCTGCTTTCGGGAATAAAGAGCAAATCTGAATTTCACCAAGATAAACTCGCGGCTGGGTCAATACATCGAATGGTTATCATTTGCTCTCTGCACTTTGTCTATTTTTAGGCCTTGTTCCTGCAAGGAAATAAAAATGTATTACCTGAGTGAGTAAAAGCCCTGGGCCTGGGGGACAAGGAGGAGCATTTGTTAACTGTTTTCTGGGGGAGATGCAGGCAGGCACAGAAAAGCCCTCATGCTGGCAGAAAAGAAACACAGGAGCCATGGTGCAGACAATAAATGAAGGAAAAATCACGTCCTTTATCACCAACTATGTATTTTCAGGACTTTTTTCTTCAGAAGTAATAATCTTGCAAGAGTATCAAGTCCTTAACCTCACAACACAAGAGGGAACTGAGAACCAGAGGTGGAAGGGGCCTTGGCCTTTGCACCTCAGAGCTGCAAAGCCTCTAAGATAGAGCAGTAGCAGCAGGGCATGCGATTCTTTAGGGTTGCTCCCTCCTGGTCTTAGCTGGAAACTCTGTTTCTAGACATCTTTCCTTACAGATCCACAGAAACGCCACTTTCCCACACCCTTTGGAATTCAGTGTGATTTCTGACTCGTTCTAGCCCACAGCGTATGAGCAAAAAGGAACGATATGGTCCTCAGCAGAAGATTTAAGAGGGAGAGCACAATTCCAGACTCTCAACTCTGATAATCCGGCATTACAGACAATGGCTGTGCTGTCAGCAGGGTCCTAGAGTGAGGAGCTTTGGGGAGGGCACCAGGCCCACCATGATGGAGACACAGCAAGAGTGAAAAACACCACCTGCTTACTGTTTCCTGACACTGAAATCTGGGGGCTGTTTGTTTTGGTGGCAGAACCCAGCCCTTCTGGATCTTTAACTCCAATGCTGGGCCAGTTTACTCTTCCAGGAGAAGCAGAACTTCGTTGAGTTCAGGTCCAAATCCAAGTGCATGATTATTTTTGACCTTCTTTCTTCCATTATGAATTCCTACAATTTTTGTCTTTATTTATAGAACAAATTAAGTTTTGGAGAAGACACAGTACCAACAAGTGGTCTCGAGATGCCCTCTTCACTTTACTTTTTAATCTTACTATTTTCTTTCAATTGACATGTGTAACGGATTGACAACTGGTGGTCAATTTATAATCCACAGCTGAACTGAGAAAGCGTGGGGCTGGGTGTGGGAGGCCCAGCTGGGGACTGTGGCCAGCAGCGTGAGAGGCAGAACTGGAGAAGGAGGCTAGTGGGAGCTCAGAGGCTCTTGGGAGCTGAGAGAGGCTGTCGGGAGCTGGTGGAAGCTGTAAGGAGCTGTTGGTTCTGTTGGAGGAGCTCGTCACGCTGGCTTTCCTGATGAACTTGGCTGTTTTTATCCTCTGAGGAGCTTGGGACCTCGTTGGCACTGAGAATGGCTTTGGTTCACTTTGGGGGAGCTCTGGTCCTCACTCTGAGCATTGCCTCCTGGCTCCGGAGGGGAAGATGGTGCACTGCCAGTCTCCCGGAGAAGCTTGGTGCGTTGGCTTCCCTGATGGGAACTCAGATGTCTTCACCATTGGAGGAACTCGGGACCTCACTGTTGCTGAGGATGGCTGTGGTACCTTTTGGGGGAGCTCTGGTTCTTCTGAGCGTTGCTTTCTGGCTGCAGTGCAGACCCCTCAGCCTGCTAGCACAGATCCTTCATCCCACTGGCACAGACTTCCTGGATTCCACCATTGACCTTTGCACCTTTGCAGCATAGATCTATGAAACAGGCCTACATGAGATATTGTTGTGGACTCTGGGTTTCCAGTTGGATTCATGGGAGGCATTGTTTTGAGTTCTAGTTCTTCAGCTAGACTCATGCAGGACATTTCCATGGGATCCAGACCCTCAGATGGATTCCTTGGTCTTAGTATGTGGACAGATTTCCTGCACTCTTTTGTATAGCATTCTTTGTCTGATTATTATAAATAATCTAAAATTATGATCTATAATCTGTATTATATTGTTTCACCTTGCACAATAACCCCCAAACCATAACAACATGTAGTATTTGTTTATACTACCTTCAGGTACAATGAAGTGTTTTGACACACAAATACTTACCATGTCTTTGTAGTGAGAACATTGAAAATCATTTGAAGTCAAGGACCAAGAACTAAATCTGACCTGAAAATATAACCCATTCATTCCACATGTCTCTCATTGATTTAGTGGAACAAAGGTTTTGTCTTTTCTGGTTAGTTCCATCGTTAGCACCTAGAAGATGACCTGGGACACAGTAGTTGTTCAGTAGCCACTTACTGAATAAATGGGTAGAATAGGTAAATGTATGAGAGGTAGCTTTTTCACTGGCTTTAAACAATCAGAAAAACGAGGAGTAAAATAAGAGAACAGTGACCCGGGGGCCAAGTAGAAGCTACTCCCTGAAGACAGAAGCTGTTCAGTCCACTTGCCTTCATCATCGCTGACTCCCTGTTGTCTTCTCCTGGGCCCCCTTTATTCCCGCCCATCACCTGCTCTCATACAGACAGCTCAGTTCCTTGACCACAACCTAAGTTGCTGTGGGAATTTTCCATGAGGTCAACCCTTGTCCCAGAAGAGCGCGTATCCAGAAAAGTCAGCACAGTCACTTGTATCGCTCATCCTATCACTTCTCAAGACAGCTCAGTTCTGGTGAGTCTCGGAACTATGAGAAGACAGACTATCATAACCCCGTCCTATCTCTTGCTCTGCTTTGCTTCTGCCATTCTCAAAATGTTCATAAATCCTTCACAATTCCAAACAATGCAGTTCAGTTCTTCTGGTAAGCACCCAGGCCATACCCCCACAACAATGCTTTGCAAATGTTAAGTGTATTATTATGACTTTGTATTTTGCTGAGCCATTGCCCTCAAGAAATCAATGTGAGAAGAAAGCGTGTGGTTGATTTAGTTGATCAAGAAAATCAAATGGCTTCACACTAAATTAGTCAAAGACCTTCACATACTCTGAATAGTCCCATCCTTTTAAGGGGACCCCAAAGTGAATGCAAACGGGATGCTCCCTGACCAAAAGGAACTGAAATCTAAATGGTACAGACCTCCCGTCACAACATGGAAAGCATTAGTCATGGTCCTCGTGAGCACACTCTCAGCAGAGAGACAGCAATGAAGATGTTGTGCTTAACAAAGGGGACTTCTGCTCTTCACAGAACCAGGTCTGGGGTCAGGTCTATCACTTACTACATGCAAGTTTTTAATCTTCTCTTAATGTCATCTGTTGCCAATAGTGACAGTCACTACTGCCACTGATGTGAAGATTAAGTAAGCCTGCACGGCGCCCAGTCCACAGTCCATGCGCAGGCAAAGTTAGCCTGGCTATTTTAAAACAAACAATAAATAAAGACTGGCCCAGATCAAGCGATGAACTTAATGTATGCCTGTGTCTGGTCATGTACAGACTGCTCTCTTCTTTATTTCACATGCCGGAGTTCTACTAAGCTCCCAGGATAAGACAGTGCTGTTGGTTCTGAAACTGTAGCTGGAAAAATAGACATGTGCAGTAACTACTAGATCGTTTGACAGTTAAGTACAAGAGATGTTGGGCTCTTTGAGACAGAATTACTCTGCCAGGGGGAGTGTTGAGTTCACAGAAAAGCAAATTTACAAAGACAGGGGTGGGGGTTAGGTGGATGGGTGGAAAATGATGCAAAACAGGCATAAAGGATCTTATAGAAGAGAAAGAAATATTCTAAATTAGGCTATGGTGATATTTGTATTCCATTAGAAATATTCTAAAATCCTTTACTGGGACATTTACAATGAGTGAATATTTTATATGGATAGGTTATCCCATAATATTTTTTAAAAAAGATTTTTAAAGGACATTTGTAGAGCTGGTGCAAACTGATGCCTTCAGGACAAGTTGCATTCATTATACAGAGGAAGGATTTGGCTTTCACCCAGACAGACAGTCTGGCATTGAAGTCACCACAAAGAGGAGCTAGAGCTTTCGTGAGCAGAGGTCAGCAACATGGAAGGCGGAAGGAGAGGCGGAAGTGGTGGGCAAGAAGGCTGGCCACAGTATCCCTACACCCCTTGCTGTTGAACTACAGGTATCCAACATCAATGCATCACCCATCCTCAGCAATGCCTGGCCTCTGCTGTTTGGCATTCTCTCTGGCATTCACAGCCGGCTTTGGCTTTGCAAAAGACACATCTGAGTTCACTGTTTGAAACCACAAATCCCCTTCTAGGACATGAGAGCAGAGTAAAGTGTTTGATTTCTCTGATGTTTCCCTAGTCGAAGCTCCCTCTTCACTGGTACTTAGGAGATTTGCAGCTTCTTTGCTGAAAGGACACAAGAGGTTTTCCTGCTTAATCCCCAGATCTTTAGAATTTGGGCTGCATTCGGTTTACATTTTGAGAGCATCACAATGTAATTGGTGACACTGAACTTCAAGTGCTCCGTGCAGGAAGCGAGCTGGGAGAAATCAAGGTGCTCGGAAAGCTTTTAAAGATGAGAAAAGCTAAGGCCAGGAGCAGCACCTTTCAGAATTTCTGGCGTGATAATAGTTTCTCTTCCAATTGCCCCACCTCCTGCCTTAGCAGAAGAGCAATGTTCTGTTACCTAATCCTCTTGGACGACTGTGTTTGCATTCTTGGCCCCAGCTGGACTGATTAGGTAAGCTGTCCACAGAATTTAGAACTTAAACAAGGAATGTTAGTTACTTTTTTATTTTAAAGAGAAAAGAATGAAAACAAAATAACAAAAACAAAACAATACAAAAATATGCACAATTTCAAAACAAGATGATAGGAAATCAACAATGGTTGTTGTATTACTTATTGTTATCTTCAAAGTAGTTGCTCAGATTACCAGGTTTAGGCATGCAAGATTGATCAAACAATTAAATATTAACTGTTCCTTTCAGTAAACCAATAGAAATTAGTAGTACAATTATCTTAGCTCTTCTGTGTATATATACTTTTTTCTTTCTTTTCTCCTTTCCCTCAGCCCAGTTGTTCTTTCCTATTGAACAGTTCCTTTTCCTTTCACAATAGCTATTGTAACTTTCAGGTTTTATTTACACTTTCAGGTTCTTACACTAGAGAGCAAATATGGTGTTTAAACATGTGGGTCTGATTTATTTCGCTTATGAATACGGTCTCTCAGTTCATCCATTAACCTATAAAAGCCTTGAGTTTATCCTTCTTTATAGCTGAGTAATACTCCATTATATAAAAATACCACATCTTTTTTATCCACTCCTCAGTGGATGGGCAAATATTTGGGTGGTTTCCAAGATTTTGCTATGACAAATTGTGCTGCTATAAACATGGGTGCATATGTATCACTGTTGTATGATGTGTTTAATTCTTCTGGGGAAATACCTAGAAGGGGAATAGCTGGGTTAAATGGTTGTACCAGTCTACATTACTCCTAAAAGTGAAGAAGGGCTCCTTTTTCCTCACAGCCCCTCCAGAATTTGTTGTCCATTGATTTCTTGATGGTAGCCATTTTTACTGGGGTGAGATGGAATCTCAGTGTTGTTTCAAATTTCATCTCTCAAATGGCCAATGATGTTGAACATTTTTTCCTGTAGTTATTTGCCATTTGTATTTCTTCATCTGAGAAGTGCATACTCCTCTTAGATGTCCATTTTAGGATTGGGTCTTTCAATTTGGGGTATTTGATATTTTTTAATTCTTTATATATTCTAGATATAAGTCCTTTATCTGAGTGACAGTTAGTCAAAATGTTTTCCCACTCTGTGGGTTTTCTTTTCACTCCATGGAGTGATTTCTTTTGAAGTAAAACACTTTTTAATAGGGTGAGATCCCAGCTGTTGATTCTTGAAGTGTTTCCCATGCAGTTTGGGTTTTGTTTATGAAGACTATGCCTACTCTTCTGTCTTCAAGAGTTTGACATACTTTCTCTTCTAATAAATTTTGTGTTTCTGCTTTAATATTTACATCTTTGATCCACTTTGACTTTAGTTTAGTGCATGGTGATAGACATGGGTCTAGGTTTAGTCTTTGGTATGTAAAGAGCCAGTTTTTCCTGCACCATTTAGTAATGAGGCTATCTTTTTTCCAGTGAACATGTTTGGCCCCTCTGTCAAAACTAAGATGGCTGAGTGTGTTTCTAGCTGTGTCTGCATCTTCTAATCTGTTCCACTGGTCCTCAGGTCTATCTTTTTGGGCCAGCATTGTACTGATTTTATCAGAGTACCTTTGTAATATAATTTTAAGTCAGAGATTGCGATGTCTCCTGACTTGTCTTTGTTGCCCAGGATTGCCTTTCCTATTGTGGGTCTCTTCTTGTTCCAGATGAATTTTAGGAGTGGTTTCTCTAGTTTTGTGAGGTATGCCAATGGTATTGTGATCAAGAGTTCAATAAATCTGTATAACAAATTTGGAAGTATGGACATTTTCAGTATGTTGGTTCTTCCTATCTATGAGCAAAGGATATCTTTCCATTTTCTGATATCCTTTTCAATCTCCTTTATCAGAATGCTGTAATTTTCAATATGTAAATCTTTTACTTCCTTTGTTAGATTATTCCTAAGTATTTCAGTTTTTTAGATGCTACTGTGAAGGGTGTGGTTTCCTTAATTTCTCTCTAAATGAGTTTGTTGTTTGTGTACAAGAATGCTATTGATTTTTGAGTGTTGACTTTGTTTCTAGCCGTGCAACTAAATTTGGTTTTATCTCTAGGAGTCTTTTGGTGGAGTTTTTGGGGTCTTCTATGTAGGGTATCACGTCATCTGTGAATAATAATTTCACTTTTTACTTTCCTAACCTTATTTCTCTTCTTTCTCTTATCTAATTGCTCTGACCAGTGCTTCCAGAACTGTGTTGACAAGGAGTGGTGATAGTGGGCATCCTCATCTTGTTCTTGATTTTAGAGTGAAAGCTTTCAGTTTTTGTCCACTTAGTATGATGTTGGTTGTTGGTTTGTCATAGATGGCTTTTATCAAACTGAGATAAAGACCATCTATTCCAATTTTCTATATGGTTTTTATGTTAGTTACTTTGGCATGGTCACTGAACCCCAGCCCATGCAAAAGTACAGTCTGTGTATTTAATTCCAGAACATTGACACCTTGTCTAGACAGAAAGGTGTCATTGATCTCAACTTCCATCCTGACTATTCCTAGGACCTAGGTCACTTTTTTCTACTTCTTGGATTGACCAGATGTCATACATGCATTCAGGACATTTCTACCTTTTTATGCAAGTTTAAACTGGACATACTTCTCCTCAAAGTATCCCAAGTCCAAGAATGGCTTTCCCAAATCAGAATGCAAATGCAACACTACATCCTGCTCTTCTCTCAGACCAAGGATTTTGGTGTTCATTATTCAAGATGGCAAGGGTTAGTGGCCCATTAGTCCAGAGATCCACACAGAATTCACAAAATCATTTCAGGAAGCAGGCACACTTCAAGTCTAATTTGAAAAGGGAAGGCATTTCATGAGAGAGGGGAAGTTTATAGTACAGAAATCATAAATACAAAGACAAGCCAGAAGATGCAGGTAGGGTCATGTTCACCACTCTGTATAGCTATGCAAGGAGTTTGGTTTATGATTAATATATGAAAATGAACTAAAATACTTTAAAAAGTACCTTGTACAAGCAAATGCCAGTTACTATTAGGAAATAATACCAATGCTGTCCAGAGGACAACAGAAAGTGTTTGAAGGACCTTTAGCGGAGATGTGACATCACTTTTGGATTACGAAAGAACCCTCTGGGTCGGGGATGGAGAATGGATTGGTGCAGGGCCTCCCTGCCTAAAGGACACAGATAAAAAGCTGTTGCTGTTTTCAAAAGACAGAAGACAGTAGCTAGACTGGTAAGTACAGAGGGAAGACAATAAGTGAAATACTAAGGGGGTAAAATTGGCAGCATTTGGTGAGAGTCTGGATATATGGACTAAAGAAACAAGTAGTTCAAAGATAACTCCCAGATTTCTACTGCACAACTGGATGGCTGGTCATGTCACTTCACTCTGAGAGTAAATACCAGCCTAGCACTCGTCTGTATGGGAGAGGTTATGATTTTAGTCTGTGAGCAGGATGAATGTGAGATGCATTTAAATATCCAAGTGAAGATGTCAAGTAAGCATTTGTATATTGATCTCAATGCTCAGCAGAGAAGCCTAAAAAGGAACCCTTTCGAACCATCACTGCTGCAGAGTTGGTGCCATAGGTAGATCCACAGATCCGAGAGGCCGCAAAGGCAGCATCCAGGGTCACATTCCCAGAAAAAGCCAATAGGATCCACTTACGCAAGATGGATGATGTAGCCCACCTAAAATGCGTCCCCATGCCTCAAGCGCAGCTCAATAAATATTTACTTATTGAACAAACAAACCAATCAATTCATGAACAGAATCGAAATTCAGAGTGGCCCATTTGACCTTTCTCTCACAGGCAGTGGGTGGGAGACAGTCTGCTACCAACTTCTCTTCCTCAGTTCCAGACTCCATGATTATTTTCCTTTGGGTTTTAATTTTGGAAAATAAATGGAGAGCCAGAAGTTGCAGGTAAATACAACATATTGAACCTCGTTTCAGAAAACAAACAAACAAAAAACTTAATCTCGTTTTAGAAATCTGTTCATTATTGTTCTGCCAAAAATTGCTTGCTCTGTGATAGATGCCTTGAGTTACACACAACAGAATTCCCCCAGGCAGCCCCCGGTTAGTAGTCCTTGAAAGACTTGACAAGCCAGGCCTTGGGCTTTCCAGCTGGGATAGAAAGATCCTGGAGAGCAACAGGCAAGCTTGGCTGAGTGAATGCATTTAATAACTTTGGTTAATACAAAGACAGAATGTAGCCTTGAGTATTGTGAATATGTTCCAATTAGCATTAGCTTTTCCTTGCAAATAAAAAAAATCACAAGAAACCCTGCTACCTCCCCGGGAGAAGTTCCAGAGAAGATAAAAGAAAAAAAGAAAGAAAAAAACCACCCAGAATTTGAAGAGGCATCCTCGAATACCTCGTTTGAAATTCTTTCAGTACACGGATTTGTGCCACTGTGGTTAAAAATGAAAGAAACAAGAGCAATATAAACAAGGTTGGTGAACTTAATGTGGTAGAGTGAAAAAACCCAATTTTTAAGGATAGCTGCCATGGTCATCAAGAAATTTTGTTTTCATCAGAAATATTTATATCACATGTTAGATGCCTGGTACTTTAACAAGCCCTTCAGAGGAAATCTGCCCAGTGGCCTCTGCCCTTCTGCCATAGCTGAGTGGTCCAGGGTTAGGCACACAACCACAGGGGAGCCATTCTACAAGGCACATGTTCTTAAGTACTCATGGGCAAGTGTAGCATCCAAAAGCTTGCTAAAACACAGCTTTCTGGGGTGCAGACTCAGAGACAGGGACTCGGCAGGTCTGGGTGTGCCCCATGAACGTGCGTTTTCAGAACAAGCTCCTGGGGAGTCTGATATTGCTGTTCCCAAGACTAGAGCAAGTACAAGGCTTAAGAGCTGTTACTGTTTTTAAGGGCAGAATACCAGGTATCAAACATGCTGGGCACAGGTCCAAGCCATAATAATTGCTCAATAAATATTTGTTGAATACACAATCCTCTCTCTTGAAGAGTTTGATTATCTAGCTAGCTTAATAGCTATCCATCCATCCATCCATCCATCCATCTATCCATCCATCCCTCCATCCACCTACCTACCTACCTACCTACCTACCTATGTATTGGAGATTGAAGCCAGAAACTTTGCACTGAGCTACATTCCACATCTTTAAAATATTTTAAATTAGTTTTTAAATTTTGAGACAGCTTCTCACTAAATGATTAAGTTTCTCAGGCTGGTCCTGAACTTAGAATCCTCCTGCCTCAGCCTACCAGAGTGCTGGGATTATAGGTTTGTGTCACCTTGCCTGGCTGTCAAAAATCTTGATGGACTGTCTCTTAGTCTATTCAGGTTCTATAACAAGATACCATTGGCTGGGTTAGTTCGTAAACAACAGAAGTTTCTTTCTCACAGTTCTAAAAGATGGGGAGTTCAAGATGTCAGTAGATTCAGCATCTGCTGAGATGCTGTTTCTTGATTCATAGATGCCACCTTCTTGCTGTGATCTCTTGTGGTGCAGAGAACAAGGAAGCTCTTGGGGACCCTAAAATAATGACACTACTCTCAACTGACTGTCCATAGCCCCCTTCCTGAGACCATTACAGAGGTGACTGGATTTTAATATTTAAACTGGGTGAGGGGATAAGCAAGCATTAAGATCACAGCAACCAGTAAGCAGGGAAGAAAAAGTCAAAAGACACAAATAGCCAAACAATATGAAGATGCCCTGAGGCAATAGAAGCCAGGAGGGACCTGAAGCTGTGAGCTTATTCTAGTTTCTGTGATCAAAATTTAGAAGTGAGAAATTAATTACCAGCATCCAGGGTAATGGAAGGAAAGGCTGGAATCTGTTGAGTTGTCATGTATCCAAAAGTCTGGAACAGGCACCAGAAATCTCTCTTCTTGGTGGTGACCAGAAAGCCAGGTTGCACACGGTCACTTTGTGAAAAAAATCTCACACTCTCTGTAGAGGAAAGTAGGCCAGCTTTTTTCTCTCCTTCTCTGGCGTTTGCTTCACTGTCTACTTTGCTAATGAGGGGACTACTCATTGCAGTCAGAAAACTCCCTGGTATCAACCCAATTTAATCCAAAATCCAAAACTTAGCTTGGTGATTTATAACTTGGTCAGCCAGTAAAGATCATTAAAATCCTCTCAATCTTAGTTTACCCTTTTGTCAGATAGAGACAGGACTGCCCCCTTACAAGAATAATGGACACAAAATTCAAGATACAATAACTGGCACATAGGAAGAGCTCAGTACATATATGTGGGGTCTGAATAACATTATTGAACTTTGGGAAACAGAGAATAGAGACTATAATCGGCACTTTCTTTCATTGTTCATTCACTCAATACTTGATTGGTGAGTGCTGGGTACTATGTGAGGTATTAGTGATACAACAGTAAACAAGAAAGAAGAAAATCACTATTTTCATTTAAGTAGTTAAAGACAAGAAATGAATGTGATGACAATTATGGTAAAATGTATAGCATTAGCCAACCACAGTGATGTAAGCCTATAATCCAGCACTCTAGGTGGATGAGGCAAGAGGATTGCAAGTTCAAGCCCAGCCCAGGCAATTTAGCAGGTTAATAAAACATTGTCCCCCCAAAAAAACCAAATGTCTCAGTGTGAGGCCCTGGGTTCTGTCCCCAGCTTCCCTCCATGAATACACACAAAGTGTAGTACTATTTGTATAATTCTAAGTATCCTGGACAAAGCGCTAAGAGGAGTAAGGTTGTTAGATACAGCATCCTCAGAAGGCCCAATTATATAGACCTAATGTAAGCTAAAGCACAAGTCTTATGGATACTTAAGGATAGACTTCCAGGTGCTCAGACCTACAGGTCCCACAGAAGGTCTTGAAACCACAGAATGCGAGTGCTTGAAGAACAATGAGACCCATGTATTTGAAGAAGAACAAACAAAGCAAGAGTGGTAAGAGATTAAGTCAAATGCTTTGATTTTTTACATGGGGAGGGCTCCACATATGTGAGAAAAGTATGGCTTCTGTGGAGCCAGATGGGAAGCCATAATTTCATTTGAGGAAAATTTGCCACAATATAACTTACCTAAGAGGGATCCACAGAGATGCTCATTGAAGGCTCACACTACAAGGGTGCACGAATGGAGGCAGACAAGATCCGATAGAAGTTCAGACTCAGGGAGAACAATATAAACGAGAACATCGTATTATCGCTGTTGACATTAAACAACATGGGCCATTGTGGAAAATCAAAGATGGTGGACTAGGAAAAAGCACAGATGGGGCAGAAGCCTCGGATCCACACTCTCAGCTTTACAGACTTTGCAGCTCATGGTCTCACTGGTAGCTCATGAGACTCCTGGCCTCTCCCTTTAGTCCTCTGTGTGTCCATGCTTCCTCGAAGTTTTGTTTATATGCTGATTTTAATCTCCCTCCTACGTTTCCTTCTTTAGCTGTCTCTCCAATATGGACTCCTTACACGTCACTCCACTACAATGACTGCCAAAAATGGCAGGACACATTTGCGGTCCCACCTTATTCCACCTTTCAGCAATGTTCTGGTACACACTCTGGCCTATCTTTCTGAGCACCATCTTCCTTTTCTGGCTGCAGTAGCACCAGCTGTCTCACCACTCCAGCATACACTACTCACCATACCTTCTCAGCTCCAGAGCATGTCCTTCTACTTCCACCATTCCAGAATTTGACAATGTGCAGGCCTGGACCTCTTCTCATCTTGTCTTACCCCCTTAAGTGACATCAAGTCTCCTGGCTTAAATACCACCTACTGACAGTGACTTCAAAACCCTATGATCTGACTAACTAAGTACAACCGTCTCTCAACTACCTAGTTTGGGAGTCCAATGGGCATTGCAAACTGAAAATATCCAAACAGTTCCTAGATTTTCCCCCATCCCTCACATCCCTGGTTTTCTTCACATAGTTCCCATAACAATAACTTCTAAAAAGCATTGTTTGTCTCTATCAGGACAATTCTTGGAAAACACGGAGAGATGTGTTAACATGGAATGGCTATTCCAATGGAGGGGCAGTATGCAGTAGGAGACCCATGCTGTGTCAATCCCTGGCTGGTTTGTTTCACACAAAGACCCCTGACCCTGCACTGCTTGTGCACCAGCCCCCTGTGCACGTCGGATCTACCCACATTAGATTTCTCCTCTGTCCTCAAATGAACCAGGTGCTTTTCTGCCTCAGCAACTTCCTTCTGCCTGGGAAAATGACTTTCACTCTTCACTATGCTGGCCTCACACATCCTTCAGATCGCAATCAAATGTCACTCCCATCGACCTCCTCACCAGCCTCCACCCAAACTGTTCTCGCCTTACGCTCCTCTGGGCCCCCCCACAACTCCGTCTCTAATTCTGCACACATGTAATCTTAACAGTTTCCTGCATCTGTCCTCACACAGCCTGCACACTCTACACCTCCATGATCTATGGTGGTCATTGAGGCCTACCACGAGTTAAATATCCAATAAGCATAGTTAAATAAGTGAATGAGTTAATCTCATCTGCTTTGTAACAGTGAGGGTAAGTTTCCTCTATAACATGGTGACCATTCAATGCATCCTTTTGTGTGTAGATATTATCTGATGGACCAAATAAAACCCCGAGGCACTACACCACTGTATGACATGTTAATTCCCCTACAAACACTGTTCTACCTGTATTTGTATTATCAGCACCTGGTGTTGCTTAATCCATCCAACAACTGCATGCTTCATTGAATTGCTACGATTATGTGCCTGCAGAAAGGAAAAACAGATTTGATCTCAGCCACCAGGTCCACAAACAATATCCCTACCCATCCTGTGTCCAAAAGGTGCCTCAACCTGATCTTAAGATCTGGAGATCTTACAGTAAGCATGGTTGGCATGAATCAATACATTTATAGCCCAGGGCTAAGTGTTTTTTTGCCTCAAACAAGTCTCTGTTTCTTACCTGTTGGTTTTATTTGTTTTTAAGGTATCCGAAGTTTGTCAATAAAGGTGAAGTGTATTGCTTGAAGGTTTGGCCAACAAAAAGAAACTGCTGCATATTACAGAAACCCTTGTCTTCTATGAAAGAAGCCTGATAATTTCAAATATTGACTTCACAAGTACAGCAAAGGTTGGAGCCAGGGTGTACAATGATGGACAGAGAGGCACACGGTGGGTCTGTCAGTATGGTCAGGGTAAATATACTCTAGTTTGTCCCCAAGGGTCAAACATCACCTTTTTGACTCTCCAACACACAAACACTACACCCCATGAAACTAGTCTACACTGTCTATGACTCACCTACCCAGTTCATATCCTTGTGTGTCTGGGAAGAGCAGTAACAGAATGAATATTTTTTGAAATACTACTAGGCTAGGCAGCCCCACTTACAACTGGTTTGACCTCTACACAAAGGAATTATTCCTTTTGAGAAAGCAGACACTAAGACTCAAGCAGGCTAAATAAGTTGCACAAGGTCATAAAGTTGATCAAAAAAGGGTAATGATAACCATTTTTTTTTTGGTATTGGGACTCAAACTCAGGACCTTGTGCTTGCCATGCATGTGGTTGTGCCGCTGAGCTATGGCCCCGGCCCACAAATCTGTTTTAAGTGGAAGCTGAGGTTATTTAACCTCTATCCTGCCTCCCTGACTGCATTCCAGGAAGATAAGTATTGAGAAAGTATAAGCTTTTACTGTGCATTTATATTTTCACAGTAGTATTTCTTCACATGGCTTTCTGCAATGATGCAAAATCACTTGGAAAATTTCAAGACAGAACACTTGGGAGACATCATCTGGGGCCATGTAAAAAATCAACCAACCATCCTGATCAGATATTGCAATGCACAGGAAATTACTAGAAGTTCACTCTCATCTGTGGAAGTTTAATTTTGGTATGATTTTACCTTTAAAATGCTCTTAGAAATCCAAATGCATCATTCACAGATGCTAAGGACTTAGAATTCTCATTATGTGACTGTAGTTTCCTTAAGAACTTCTTATACATCAAGAGGAGGAAAAGGGTCAAGAAAGGAAGGCAGAGGGAAATAACTTTTTTAAAATTTTAAAACAGAATTTATAAGCAGATGTGTCTGCGTTTCTCACTCCAGGCCAGGTTCCGCTCCTCGTCTATGCTTCAGAGGAGCAACCAGCAGATCGATCCAGCTCTGAGGTGAGGCTCTTCCATGGAACTTTCCGGGAGTCCTGGGGGCTGCTGAATATTTGAAAGGTCTGGGCTTCCATGAAGAGAATAGGAAGAATGAAGCACTGCATGGCACAGAGCTGTGTTTCACAACTGTGGGGTATTTTGCGCCCCAATAGACATCTGGCCATCTTTGGGGTTATTTCTCAACATTGTGGCTCAGAGGAGGGACAGGCTGCCACTGTCATCCTGAGTACTAAACATCACAATGCACACAACAGCCCCATCACACGTGTACCAGCAAAGTGTCCGTAGTCCCAAAGCTGAGAAACTCTGCTTACAAGGAGTGTCGTTAATTTTTTAATGAAATTTTCTTTTGTTTTTTGAAAAGCAATTAACTTCCAGCCTGTACATAAAATGATCTTTCCAAATTAAGATGTATTTTATACATGGACTAACTCCATACGCTGAATGTAATCATTATGTATTGCAAACGTGTACTAAAAAAAGCATACACTTTTGACTATTTCTTTAATGAGGCTCCACAGTTCCTTGTCTCCTGCAGAATCACTGAAGCCCCTCAGCTCTGCACGCAAGAGTTGCTGTGCCCTGGTGTCTGCTATTGCTCAACTTCTTCCCCAGTCCCAGCATCAGGTCAGACACCCTGCTGCTGCCAGGGAGCCCAGAGCCTTCCTGCATATGCCTCCCATACACCCATATGCACCCCACACATATGCACCCCACAAATATACTCCACACACACACACCTCCCACATGCACATTTACACACCCAAACACTCACAGCTCAGACATGCCTAAATATCCCACAATGGATACCCCACACCTCACACACATCCACACAGCTCACACACATCCACACAAGCCACTCACATATGCACAGCCACAAACCACACATGCATGCAATCACCACTCACATATACACTGCACACACCACACACGCCTGCACAGTACACCCACACACCTCCACACACACTGGCCACACTCATATATACACGCTCCACATATAAACACTCCCCACTTATTCACAAACTCATACCATACACATCACACATGCTCCTACCTAACATGCACACACAAATTCACAAACACATACAGACATACACAACCCTACACATTCACACACATACTCTGCACATACATATGTCCACCTCACACATATATACACTCCATACATACACTCTTCACACATATGTACAACACACACACACACACACACACACACACACACACACACAAAACCTTTCCATTCCATGTTATCCCAGCTTGGTGACCCTCTCTTTTCTTCTTCAGGAAAAGAAGTTTCTTTTTGCAAGGTTTACCCAAGTCACTTTCTGCAACCTTTCCTGTTCAAAGCAGGGGTAACAGACTATCTTGGCCCATTCTGCTGCTATAACAAGACACTACATAGGTGGCTTATAAATAGTAAATATGAATTTCTCACACCTCCAAAGCTGGAAGTCCACAGTCAAGGTGCTCATAGACTCAGTGTCTGGTGAGGACTCATTCTCTGCTGCACAGACGGCTTCTTTGCTAGGGTTACTTTAACTGAAGGGCACATGCTCTGTGCTGAGGCCATTCTGATATTCCAACCACCTCCCAAAGGCTCACCTCTTAGTACCATGCCCTGATGACCGGGTTTCTATGTGTGAACTTCAGGGGACACAAATGTGAATAGCATAGTATGGGCCAACTGGTGACAGCATCACCTGGGGATTCATTAGAAAAGCTGAATCTCAGGCTCCAACCCTAGATCCACCCAACCAGAATCTACCTCTCAACAATACCCCAAATACTGTCACTTCCATGGCCATGTCGAAAACTGTTGTAAACTGTGAGCTACCACATTCCCCCGCCTACTCTCAGCACATCCTAAACAGACCTGTATCCCCAGGTTACTATCACGCAGTGGCCTGTTTGTATGTCTGTCTTTTTCTTCACTGTATGGCCTGGATCTGGGGAAGAACAATACTTCGTTCATCTTTCTACCACTGGTGTCAAAAGAGAACTGACACATAGCAGATACCCAATGTACTATGGCTAAACAAACATATCATCTGTCCATCATCCTCCCCTCGTCTTGCCAGGAGGAAATGATGTATCTGAGCGCAGTGTCAGTCCAGGGCTAGCTACAAGGTTATCCTAATTCCTCCTACACCATTAGGCAATGCTGCTCAGGATGACAAAGCCCCGGGTCCCTTCCTGTATGATCCTACAAAGCTCCCTGTGTAAGCACAGGGCTTGGCAGGGGGACACAGCGTCAAAAAAGAACACAGACCTGGTCCCTCCTTCTCCTGGGACTGATACTCTAGGGAGGGATCTGGTAAGTGGACAGGTGATCTCAGGTTGGCTTGAGATGCTTTGGCACAGGTGTAATGTGTGGGTAAGGATAGACCTGCTCACCTCATCTTCCATTTTGAAGGGGTGAATTTTGGCTCAGGAGTGTGCTAAGAATTAGCCACAGGAAATGGGTTCAAAAGTCTTCCAAGAGGAGAGGACACAGAATCTGAAGGTATAAAGGTGAGAGAGAGAAGGTTGAATCTGAAGGTATAAAGGTGAGAGAGAGAAGGTTGAGTTCACAGCTGAGCCTGAGAAAGCCAGGGGACAAGAAGCTGTGGATATAGGACAGACCCAGCAGGGCTCTCACACGGGGCATAGGCGCTCTCCTAAGTAAGATCGTCTCTGCCCCCACTTCTGCCTCCTCTGAGCCAGTGAGCAAGGGTGAATTATACGCCCTTTGTCCAACTAATACTTTCTTTCCTCTATCAACCTGAGACCTTCTGAATCAATGGTCCTCTGAGCCACGGCCTTCTCATCTTCTGCAAAGCTGGATCTTGCTTTTCCCAACCGTCCATCTCTTCCCATTCCCTGCTACACTTGGGGAGGTGTCTGGTGTCATTCACTCACTCAACCTTTCACTTACTCGTTCGATACATTTATCGAGTCCTTCCATATGTCAAGCCCTAGGGAAACAGAAGTGAATAAAACACATAGGAGAAAAACAAAGAAAAATAAAACCTGTCTGCTCTGTACTCGCCGAGGGACTGAGGAGGGAGGTAAGGGGATGAGGAGAACAGAACTCCAGGGGTTCACCCAACAGGCTGGCTTGACCACTATGTCCTTCACAGCCAGCTCTGAAGGTACCCAGCTGCTGCACACTGACAGGCTTTCCCACCCACCTCCTCAATGCCCCTGCACAGCCCTCCCTTTCCAAGCCCTCTTAATAAGCAGGGTGGGTGGGTATCCACTAGGAGACTGCTTGTGTGAGTCCTGAAGGTGCTATCAGGCATGAGAATCATCCAAGACGGAGCGGCCTTCCTTGACTGATAATGCTTATCTGGTGGACTCTGCCTCTGAGAGATGCATTCTGTAATTTCTGAGTGTCTGAGAGAATGCCTTCATATTTTCCAATACAATACACACGGCAGGAATGTCACTATTTATTGGCCCTAACAGGTCCATTACCAAAGAGTCCAATATCACCACACATTAAGTTACCTATAATTATTTTGTTTTATTCTCCATTTCAGTGAGATAAGCCATTCAGACTGGGCAGGGTAGAAGCATTATTTGCTACTGGAGGTGAGTTAAACAAAGCTCGATCTGTAGCGAGGAGTTTGATCTATAATCCTCCCTGGGATGTCTCTTCAGACCCCTGGCTGTACCTGCTTCTTGCTAAAAATCTAAGAATATGCAAAACTGTGGGTGGGCCAAGTCTAACCTACCACCCATTTTTCTAAATAGAGTTTTCCTGGAAAACAGCCACACCCACTCATTCATTTATCTATAATGTTTTCATAGTACAACAGGAGAGTTGGCTGGGGGAGTAGCTCAGTGGTAGAGTTTGTACTTAGCACTCATAAGGCCCTCAGTTTAAGGCCCAGCACTACACAACAAGGAACACAGACTGAGATCTCTGGAACACAAATGATGAACCCCCAGAAACTAAAGTATTTATTATCTGACTCTTTACAGAGAGCTTCCCAACTCTTGCAAATAGTCAACGTGTCTAGCATACAGGCCATGTGCAAATGTTTATAGGTTCTGTGTCTTTTAAGCCACGTAAGCTCCTGATTTATAAAGGAGACCATTTTAATTTGCAATGCTTAAATGATAGCTCAGAGCCTCATGCCTGCTAAATAGCACCATGAAGTTCAAGCCTACTGCTGAATTAGCTATGACTGATGCCTCCACACCATCTTTATCTGAAATCTTGATATCTGAGCCTGCGCTGACCTTCATAAACTGTAGCTCTTGTTAAGTGAGGCAAGTCGCTTTGTCTAATTTTGTACGTTTGTTCAAAGGAGCTCATGATAAAGCCAAGTTGCCACTGTTGTCAGAAGCAGTAGCAGAACTTGAATGGTAAAAACACAATGAGTCTCAGTTGAACATTCTTTCAGTGGTTACATACTTCCCAGATGATGTATGCTCATCTGTCCACAGCAGGCGATGTCCCCTGACTCCTCCAGAGGACTCCTCTACTCCTTCACTTCTTAAAGTTGACCTGTAGAACACTTGGGATGCGATTAGAAATGCAGAATTTCCAGGCACACACCACATGGACTGAGCCAGAATCTGCATGTTAGCAACATTTCTAGGTGATCTGCATTCATTCTGAGTTGGAGATACTCTGCTCTAACCCTCAACCTGAAAAAATCCTGACCAGGACAAGACAATGCCACCAACCTCAGGCAGGGCTGACAAAACAAGAGTTCATGGACACCATCTGCCCTGGGCACCTGGTATAGCTTCACAACCTAATCACATTAGCCAGATGGATTTCTCTCTAGATTGTCTCTCCTTTCTCCTTTCAATAAAAGCACCCATTCTGTCTCCAGGTCCACTTGGCTGGATTCCGATGCCTTCCTAGGTTATTGTGAGTCCCCTCTCCTAAAAATTTGCTTTTCATACCTGCTGTACTGCATCTGCGCTTTATGCACTGGGATTTCAGGCACTTAACTGACAATATGGCTTTGCCACTAAGTATCATGCTCTATCATGTCCAGTAGAACACACCGGAGACACCCCTAACTATTCTGCTCTCCTACCCTTAAGCTTGCAGGTGTGTCCTCACTGTGGCTCATTCCTCATGCCCTAGCCAGCCTCATGCCTAAGAACTGAGCAAAGTAAGGAACCTTTCGCTTGCCTGATGAGAGATATGTTGTCCATGAAGATCTGGATATGTCTCTTCTAGCCCAACCTTCCCAAACAAGAGGGCTGGGTCATGTAACAGATGTTCAATCAAAACTCCTCAAGTTAAATTCCTGATCTCAGGTCTCCACCTACTTTGGCCACCATATCTTTGAAAATGTAAAATAAAATAAGTCACTCAGTTGCCTAATCAAGTAGTTGTATCACAGACAGAAGATAATAGATAACACATCGCTCTATACACTTGACCCACCTCATCCATCACTTAGTATCTTGGTTTCCGAGGGATTTAGCTGCAGCTAGTGTCATTAGGGCGAAGCAGACTCTGCCAGGATAAGCCTGTGCTGTTTGCCAACCTCTAAAGAGCAGATCTTCTAGCACAGATGCCAGAAGGTTCCCTGCCTCCCTCTCTGCACCTATGATTCATTCTCCCCCTCCTCTTTTCTATCACAGGCTCACATCTGTTCCAACTTAGGATAACTAAAGGAAAATTAAATGAATCTGTTCCGTGTGTCTCTAAGGTTATTTATAGGACTTTAATACAGGCTGATACAAAAATAAAGAAATAAAGAGAGAAATAAAAATAAATTATCTTCCCAGGAAGCCAAGAAAAGTTCAAGCAAGAGGAAAATAAGTCATGTCCTTTGGGCTGATGAAGCTGTAAGAGCCTTTGGTTTATCATAGTCTTTCTTTCAAGTCCTGTGAAAATCAATGAGGCCCTTTGGATTTCAAGGGATCAATATTAAAAATACACACTTTGCAATGCAGAACATGTGCACCGTGTGCCCGTTTCAAGGGCCTGACTTGCCTATGGAACAATCCTTATCAAACACTGTGAGGAGTGTAAATATTGACTGTTAGGATAAGGAGATCTCTAGGTCTTTCTCTGCGCTGGCCCTTTGACTTGCTTCTGTCTGCCTTGTGCTGCCTAGCTATGATGGGTGGCTAAAGTTTTGGGTGGTTGATCAGACTTTGGTCTTCGATACATACTTCTTGTGATGATGCCTTTCAAAAATAGGTAAGGAAGAGGGGTATAAATTACAAAGCAAACAGCTGTAATAGTAAGGTCAGTGAGACCTGCTGTGTACCCAACACATAAGTGTCTCTGACCTCCCTACCTGTCTGTATCTGCTTCACCACTCGCTTACCGAACTTTCCTCCTCAGCCCCCTGAAATGAGAGCCCTGGTCCCAATCTCTCCAACCATCTGCTATGGGCTTGGTAATACCCATGTTTCCCATCAGCCGGTGCAGCCTTTAATTTAGACAAGCATTTCACCTGTTTCTCTGTGGCTTGAAATCTACTATTCCTGGTATTTCATTAGGAACTGACTGAGTTGTGTCTTCCTCAGGAGAGATCTCCAAACACACTTCCTAGATACCAGTCACACAGACACATGGGGCACCTTTGATTTCCACACCTCTATGTATTTCTCGGTAAACAATCGCAGTGGCACCATCTTATCCACAGGTGACATGTTACAAGGCCCCCAGTGAATGCCTGAGACTACTAATAGTCCCGAATCCCAAATACACTAAGGTTTTTCCAACTGATTAACTAACAGGAGGGTGAAATATACCGTGTGGACTCACAGAACAAAGGGGTGATTCACATCAGGCAGAATGCAGTGAAAAAACATGAAATCTCATTAGGCTCCTCACACTAGTACACAATTTTAAAATTAAGAATATTTTAACTCCTGGTTTTTTTTTTTGTTGTTGTTGTTTTTTTTTTTTCTTTTTCTGTTTAGTCTTTTCACACTGTGGTTGGCCATAGGTAGCTGAAACTCTGGAAGACAAAACTCTGGATGTGGGGTGAGGGGTTTACTATCATTATAAACACTCCATTTCAGTGTCTCCTTCCTGTCCTCATTTACTAACTTTTGCAGGCAGAAACAAAGGTGTCTTTTGTGCGATTCCATAGGAAATGCCACTATTTTAGCATTGATTCTGTAGTATGATATTATAGTTCATATTTACTTGTTTGCCTGCTTTATTGACTATCTTCCCTCATTCAAATACAAACTCTGGGAGGGTGAAACTGTCACAAGTTTACTGCTCTAAGGCTACCACCCTTGTGGCATGTAACAAGCATTTAAAATATATTTACTGAATGGATGAATGAATGAGTGAATGAGTGAGTAAATGAAAGTCTATCTCCCAGGCTAGATTGTGAGTTCACTGAAGTCAAAATTTCTTATTCATTTCCTATTCTGGGTACATAGTAAGTGTCTGGTACAGAGGAGCAGCTTTAAAAAATTATGTTGTTCAATTGAATTGGCCTGAAAAGCACTTTGTAGGGGGAACCTACCAAAGGGATTCTTGGAATCACTTCTTCATGTCTGTACAAAGCTGTCCTGGAAGTTAAAAAGTGAAACCGCCTCTCACAGAAAGAGAAGGAAGTCTTCCATTAGGATCAAGGACAAAAGATCCCCAAATCTCAACACCCCAAATTGCCAATTATGCTTCCCAGCCTTCACAATTCTATTTATGAACGTAAATCCTCACCTTATCTCAGGAAAACATACTGCAATGTCAACTCGATTCTAAAAGACCTTTATAGTCGCCACAACTTTGATATATACATTTTATTGTGGCACCATTTGCACTGCTAAAGTTAAAGTTGAGTCAGCAGTTCCAGTAAGAAATCCATGTTGTGGGGATTTATAACTCAGCCATAAACACTAAGCTATGGCTTTGGTGATAAAGAAATGAGACCTAGCCTGATGGCAAAGATATATATGCATGAACCCTCCAGAGCTGTTGCCCCCATGGGCTGACAGAGAAAGCACTAGTCTCTCTCCCTTTTATAACACTAATTATAAATTACTATCAGGAAGCAAAAAAATCATTCATAGGAATATAACCGTCCCTTGTTTCTCAGGAAACAATGTCCGGCATGTATGTTTGACTTTATGGACTTCAGCACTGCTAGTCAGCCATTCTTTATACTGCACATCTAGGTGATCCCTAAACCCTACAGAGTCTCCTTGCAGTCCTTCTTGAGTGTCAGTGCCCCTACAATCACCCACAGGTTTCCCAGACATGAAGATGCAGGAGGCCTCAGGCAGAGCTTGACAGTTTGCATTTGGGGGTGGAGGGATCAAACCCAGGGCCTGTGCATGCTAGTTAGGCAAGTGCTCTACTACTGGGCTATATCCCTAGACCATGAGTTTGCATTCCTAATAGGCCTCCAGGTAGCACCTGATCTAGAGACCACTCTTCGAAAAGGAAAGTATTGGAGATCCCCCTCCAGGTGTAGCCACCCCCTACCCCCACATCCTCCTTCTTCCTTACCGCAGACCCTCTTCATTTCGCACCTGGCCTACCTTGCCCCCACCTGACCTGAAATTTAGGTAAAACTGACTTTTCATTGCATTTGCCACTTTCCTGAAACCTCACCTGTCTGTGTCCCATCCACCCTGCTGCCCAGGAAGCCATATCGGTTCCTATTTCAAGACATCTTGATAATCCCAATATTGTCTGCCCTACACAATTAGATCAGAACCCTTTACCATCCCCAGACATGCCACCTATCTCCTCCTAGCGAGGGAGTCATTCTCCTCTCCACCCTGCCACCTTTTACATGCTGCCATTAAATCTGTCAGAGGGTTCTCTAATTATTGACCTATGTCTCTGTCAAACCCAGCTGACTGGGAAGACTTAAAGGAAGGCAGCGTATTTTATGCAGCCCAGGGTCTGCTACTCTACAAGGGATCAATAAATATTTGATGAGAGGAGAAATTCATACATTAGGAAATTTATAATAGGAGCAAACATTTATTGAGCATTGACTCTATACCAGGTACTATACAAAGCACTTTGCCCAGAACAGCCCCAAGAGGTAAAATGATCAGATCTACTTTCTACATTTGGTTCAGAAAAGATACATAACAATCCCGAAAGTGCACTGCTGATAAAGGGGCAAATTCAACCAGAAGTCTACTTTATCAAAATTTCAAAATTCTACCTTACTGACCAAGTTGAATTGACAGGTTGACCAGGGTAAAAAGGAATGAATGAGTGAATAAAGGATGAATGAATGAGTGAATGACTTCTGTTGCCCTTGAGCACCTGCGTACTTGAGCAGCCTGTCCCCACAAGTCAATGAAAGTACCCTATTCAGATGACCAAGTGCTAATACAGAAAAACAAAAGGGATGATTTATGCTCCTGGTTTACTGCTCTGACCTCTGGCAACTCAAAATAAGATTTGATTTTACAAAGCAAATGCTTCCATCTGCTCTCTCAACTCCTTGACACGAAGATGAAGGACATAAAGATGCTTGACCAGCATGATGGACTCAAAGAAAGTGAAGAGCAGCAAATATTTCCTATAATAGATACCACTGAGGCATGAGAGGCCAGATACACCAAACATCACTCACTCCTCCAGCCACCCTTTCACCCACTCAGCTCTCCATTCATTTATTCATGTTTTATGCATTGATTCATTCCCATGTTCTTTCATTTGCCAAGTATTTATTAAGCTTTAGTACACTGTAGGAATTAAGTGCTAGAACTATGGCAAGCTTAGAAAAGAGCGGGTAAAAGAACTCTCATAAAACATAACTTATTATCTTGATGGTTATTGGGAGGGTCTATAAAAATTATTCCAGTAAGAAAAGTGTATGGAGCAGTAGGTATTTTATAGTGGATGTGCGCCGGGTTTACAGAGGAACTTCTAGGACTAAGCACTAGCGTATGCACCAGCTGTGCGACTGAGAGAGCCTGGCATGCTTGAGGGATTAAAGGAGTTCACAACGGCTGAATGGAAATTATAGAACAGAACAACAGGCATAAAAGAAAAAGATGACCTCAGGATTCTGACAAGCACTCATCCTCCCTTTGACATCAAATAATTAGGGTATGTTAATGGTCATGTGGACCTGCAAGGGGTTCCCTGAGAAAAAGTGCATGAAGTTGAGATCCCTTCATATAAGCATATTTCTATCTATATCCATATCCTTATGGGCAACAGTGAAATGATGAATCGGGTATGGATTACAGTAATTAAACTGGAGGAGCACCTCCTTTCTCTCTCTCTCCCTCCCCCCCCCTCTGCTTTTCTGTCTCTAACTCTATCATCCCTGTCTCTCTCTATCTCTATCTCTATTTACCTCCAAAGCACCATCAGTTCTGGCCCTATAGGTGGAGTATAGTATGGGGAGTACAGAGTTCCTAGTTCTTTGGGAGGTTCAGTGGCACAATGCTGTGAGTTTGGGAGTGAGATGCAATTGACAGCAAGTAACCTATGCATCCAGTGTGGCTCTTCCCAACGGCGTCAACAGCTCCATGTGGCTCTGACAATTCTCTTTAAGTGCCGGCTGGACTTCTTTTCCCTGGAACCACCATGTCAACATTTCTTGAAGTGTATCCTCTCCCTTGTATTCATCTAGGAGGTGCATCCAGGTACCTCTCCTCTGTACCCAGAGATCTGATCCCCAACCCTCTCCCTTCATTATCCAACTTGATAGGCTGAAGAGAGCAAATCTCTCTTAGTGTGATAGAAGATCCACTTTCTCCTCATAATGCTGTTGCATGTACATCTCTATTTTAAAAAAAAGAAAGAAGAGGGCTTCAGTATTTGAACACCAAAAGCTGCACAGAACCACGAGGAGACACATCAGTTTACTTCCTGCCAGACCTTTTGCCCAAGGCAATGAACAGTGAGCTAACTCCTTGGGTGCAGTAGCAGGGGGACAGCGGTGAGGAAGACAGGAGGAAAGTTTAGGGACAACACAAATCCATAACTATATTACAACTGAAACAAATGAAGGAGAATATACAGATGCAGTGAGAAATCTAGTCTATGGTAGACGCCAACATGAAAAGATAAAGCAATGTGAACAGACTTGAGTTTCCAAACTTCGTTTACACGCTGTATGCTAAACTCATGCTTTTTTCTCATTTTCTGAAACTCTAAGGAATGCCCTGCCTTGCCAAGCAGCTCTGTGGGTAATTTTATAATGGAAAAAAGAAGAAAAGAGATAGAGGTCAAGAAAGGGGGAGTGAGGGCTGAGGCACAGGCACGTGGCTATAGACCTGAAGGGAAGAGGGACTGAGCCAGCTCCTCAATGGGAGGACAAGGAATGGGAGAGGAAAGAAATTACAGTGTTACAAGAATGGCTGCTCTATATTTTCCATGACTCCCTGGAGATGGACAAAGGACACTGTCCGGATAGAACCCAGGAGATAAGCTTTTGCTGATACTGAGAAATGCACTTGAATGTTTTTATATGGCTCTGGAACCACATGGAGCCAGAGCTTCTTCTAAGTAGAGGTCTTGGGGCAGAAAATATAAAATGAACACAAGGCCAGGGGTGAATTTTGCCCAAGGAATCTTCACACTGTTAAAGGAAAACAGGAAAGACAGTTTAGTTAGTTATCTTATGAATATGCAGTCAGTGAAATACAGGTCTAACACAGAGTCAGCTGGAGTTGAAGAAAATAGAATGTACACCAAGTTAAGAACTAATTCAAGACATGCAGTGTAGAATTCTTCTTGGAAAGAATGTTGACATCTCCTCCCTGCTTCCGACTGGACTTGAGAGAACTTAAAAATGCAGAGTAACCTGTTTTCTTTGAACAGGATTTCCTTTGAACTCTGCCAACTCAGTAACTAATTTTCTTTAGACCCTAAACCAATAGAACTACCTGTTAAAAACAAGCTCCCTCTCTCTACCTACCTATATAAGACCAAACAAACAAAAAAAAAACTCTGAAAAACTCCAACTTTCAGTCTTCCACAAACACACTGACAAATACCCACCAGGCGCTATTTTTCTTCTTTCCAATAAACACTTCCTAACTTTCCCCTTTTCTCTGTGATTTCATTCTTTGCTTTCGTGAGATGTGAGGTAGGGTTTACACAGAATTAACTGTTTCAATATAGGACCTATGAGAAAGGAGGAAACTGCTATTTAAGGAGGGTTCATGACCTATGAACACAAAGATGCTAGAGTTCCTCTCCTAACCCCACACAGGCACTCATTCAGGCCCATACCTCATGGATGCACTGAAAGGGTCTAATGTCCTGACTTCTGAGAGTAACAGACACAATGTCAAGAGCGAGGTGTCACTGCAGCTTATCAAGCAGGTGTTACTCAGGCGCCAAAGGACATGGGATCCAGAATTTCATTGGGTTGTGTTATAGCACAGTCTTCTGTCAGTATCCATGGCAATTGGCACAAGGATCCCCCAAGGACACCCATATCTGCAGATCCACAATTCCCTCATATGAAATGGCATAGTATTTACATACAGTCTTTCACTGAAAAGACCTAGTCAGAAAGTAATTGGCCTTGAAAATTAGAGATCAAAAATGCCAGCCACAATC
Source organism: Dinomys branickii (assembly GCA_004027595.1). Lineage (NCBI taxonomy): Eukaryota > Metazoa > Chordata > Mammalia > Rodentia > Dinomyidae > Dinomys > Dinomys branickii. The sequence continues at coordinate 33,045 of PVLD010002263.1, forward strand.
AGCCCATCTTCGCCTCACCCACTCTCTCCATTCTCCTGCTCCGTGGCTACTCTGTAAGGCAGGGAAGGCAAGGATAGACTGATTAGAGCATTTTTGATTTCTGGTTTTCAAGGCTGATTATTTTTCATCTGGGTCTCATTTCATCGGAAACACAGCATTACCAATCTACATCTTCCCACGTACTTTAGGTTACCTTTAGATTACTTATAATATCTAATGAATGCCCATGCATATAGTTGTTATACTATATTGTTTAGAGAGCAATAATAAGAAAAATGCTTGTACATGATTAATAGAGATGTCATTTTATTCTTTTCAACCTGTGGTTGGTTGAACCTGTGCATGGGGGATTTACATATATGGAGACCCAACTGGAGTGTAGTTGCTAAAGTTATCCTTCTTCTGATAAAAAGAGACCAACAGGAGCCGCATCACATGGTGCTGAGTTACATCAGCCCACAGGTGCGGCATTCCTCGTTCACAAGATCTGAAAACACTCTAATTATCTGTCATTAGGGCCACCTGGAGGCTCAAGAATGCAAATTTTCATGGGTTAGTGTGCAGGTTTGGGGCATTATTTTTGCAAGGGAACAATATATATTATAAGATACATATTTTATAAGATTATTTATAATAGTCACCCAAAAACAATATACAAAAGAGTACAGAAAGTCCATCCACATACCACAGACCAGGAATCCAGCCAGGGCCTGGATCCTGCAACAATTTCCTACATGAGTCCAGCTGAAGACCTAGAGCTCACAACAATGCCTCTCATAAATCCAGCTGGAGGCCCAGAGGCCACAGCAGTATCTCACACAGGCCTGTGTTCACAGGTTTACACTGGGAAGGCCCAAAGGTCAATGATGGGATCTAGAAAGTCTGTGTCAGCTGAAGGATCTGTGCTAGCAGGCTGAGGGATCTGCACTGGAGCCAGGAAGCGATGCTCAGAAGAACCAGAGCTCCCCTGAAAGGCACCACAGACATCCTCAGAAACAGTGAGGTCCAGAGCTCCTCCAGTGGTCAAGATGGCCAAATTTCCATCAGAGAAGACAATGCAGCAAGCTTCTCCTGGAGACCAGCAGTGCACCATCTTCCCCTCTGGAGCCAGGAAGCGATGCTCAGAGTGAGGACCAGAACTCCCCCAAGTGAACCAAAGCCACTCTCAGTGCCAACGATGTCCCGAGCTCCTCGGAGGATGAAAACAGCCAAGTTCATCAGGAAAGCCAGCGTGACGAGCTCCTCCAACAGAACCAACAGCTCCTTACAGCTTCCCCAGCTCCCAACAGCCTGTCTCTGCTGCCCACAACCCAACTTCTCCTTCTCCCATTTTGCCTCTTATGCTGCTGGCAACAATCCCCTGGTGGGCCTCCCACATCCAGCACCACACTTAGTTCAGCTGGGGGTTGTAAGATGACTGCCAGTTATCAATCCAGTAGAGTTAGGATAACACATGCAGCAAAATACAACATACAAAACAAATGACCAAGTCTTATTCTTCACCCAAATATAAATTCTAATAACATTGCAAACTAAACGGCATAAAATGAATTTCTGCAAGTTCTCCTCGCGGTCACTTTTTGACTCAATTGTTCATTTATTCTACTCTGATCAGTGACATGAATCATACAACAGTGATTAAAGACATAAGTGCCAGAGCCAGACAAACAAAGAGTTTAAATAAAGAGAAGCTGTTTTTGTTGGTATGAAAAGTAATAATAATGACAATAAATAGTCCATGTTCAAAGGTCACTGTAAAGATTACGGAGATAAACATTCCACTCCTACCTTAAAATTGCTCAAAATCCAAGAAAGGACGAAAATCTATAAATAAACTAGCCGAGCCAGAGGTGATGGGACAAGCCTGTAATCGCGGCACTTAGAGAAGCTGAGGCAGGAGGTTGGCAAGTTCAATCCCAGTCTGGGCAACTTAGCAACTTAGTGAGTATTATGGTTTGTGCTTTCTTTCCTTCATTTTGGGGGTCAGGTATTCTGTGTCGGCAATGAGAGAAAAGTAACTCAGACAGTGAGATTCTGTTTTAAAGTAAAAAATAAGTAAATAAATTTGAAAAGGGATTGGGAATGTAGCTCAGTGCAAAGTCCCTGTGTTCAATTCCTATTATCAGAAAAAAAAATGGTAGGAATGTTTTTAATAGCATAGGACAGGGCTTCTAGTTCGTAGTAGCTAAAATCATGAGGACTTTTCATTTCTTTAACCACAAATTTGAAATTAGGTGGTCCCAGAGTTCTGGCAGCTCAGTGATTTCTTAACAAGACATGGACATCTTTCTATACCTCCCTGGCTTATTATTCTTACACTTGTTCTGTGTCAGCACCAGGTTACCCTGGAAGGAAGTAACACATTAGCATTTAAGAAAGGACGAAAAGAGAAAAGGAAAGCTGTGGAAGGGCTTTGTCCAAGGCTTGTCCCTATTCCAAAAAGCGAAACTTCTAGGAAGTCACTTGACAGACCTGTCCTGACATCCCATTGAACAGAACAGGCTCCACAGTTCCAGAGGAAGCTTATAAAATGTATCTCGAGTGTTTCAGCATCTACAAAAGAATGAGCAAAAATAAAAAAGATCAGCTGGAGTGTCCTCAGAAACTCCCAGCACACAGAGAAAACTGACTGGGATAACTTGACTTAAACTGGGAACAATGGAGGCACATTGGTCCAGCTGTCTAATCACTGGAACAAAATAAGTGGCATCTACAACTTAAAGGAAAAGCTTTTGGTTCATGATATCAGAGGTTTTGGTCCATGGTGAGGTGGCTCCAAGGTAGAAGCAGCACAGCTCAAGGTCAAGAAGGAGGAACCCTGCGGGACTCATGGCATCCAGGAAGCAAAGACCAATTAGAACAGTGAAAGCAAGATGTATGATCCTCCAAAGAATGATGACCCACCTCCTTGAACCCAGCTCTGCCTTGTAAAGGCACGCTCAACTAGGAGCTCATAAATGGATTAATGCACAGGGGAGTATAGTGACTGCACGACCCAATCACCTTCCAAAAGACCCATCTCTGATCACAGGAGACTTCTAGGGGACACTGTACGTGTAATTTATAATTGAAGAAATTGAAGTACTGTGGCTTGGGGTTTGGGAAAGACTTTACCATTGGAAAAACACCTGAAGAAAATGTATGCAGTGCACCATTTGGAGTCAGAAAGACGGAGCCTTCCAGACAGAGAACAGCACAGGGAAAGACAGAGAGGGGGTAGGAGTAAGATAGTAAAAAAGAACTGCAAGATTAGAGTGGAAAGAGAAAAAGATGAGCTATGCTGAGGACAGGGAAGAGATGTAGACAAACAGGTCCTAGTCCAACTCTGCTTTATTCTATCAAGTGGAACTTTTTCAGATAGACTTTTTTAGTGACCATGAGGCTTATCAGGAGGCAGAGCAGCATAGCATTAAAAAGCTCTGACTTGGCTAAGCACGGTAGCACACTTATAATCCCAGTACTCTGGGAGGCTGAGGTGGGAGGATTGCAAATTTCAACCTAGCCTGGGTAATTTAGTGACTTAGTAAGACCCTGTCTCCAAAAATGCTGGGGGTGGGGTGGGGGTTTCCTGGGGATACAGCTCGGTGCAAAGGCCCTGGTTTTAATCCCTGGTACTGCAAAACAAAATCATTAAATTACACAGAAAAAGGTATTCCTTACACATTCTCATTGGAGTCTTGTTTTTGTATCAAGAAGAAAGCCTTGCTTTGGTGCTGCTGTATCTTTAACATCTCTCTTATTCATAACCCTGTTCAGCACAAGGAATGCGGGCCTCAGGAGTCTTGCCGAAGATCCCCAGTTAGGATTTAATGGCACTCTGGTTTTCTTCTTCTGCCACTATAGTTCTCCCTAGAGTAACCTTATCCTGATGGTGGGTGACACAGTGCATTTGAATAAGAGCTCTACCTTATTTTATTTTAATGTATGCAAATATTTTCAAAACTAAGTTAATTTACAGAAAAATCTTGAGTCAAGATGGCCTCTATGGTAGACAACTTGACAGAACCCTTGAAGATCAACTGCAGTGCTCTGTTTACTTTGTAACACCAGGGTGATATGCCAGCCAGTGGGGTGGGGAGTGCAGGCCACCTCTTTCCTGTATTCAGAGAGCCACTCACTTCTGTGCAGAAAGAGAGGGAAATGGTCAGATGCATTCTATAAAAGCTTGCTATAAAGAGTAAATGAGTTCATAGGTGCCAAGGGCTTAGAGTCATGCCTGGAGTAGAAAATAAATATGAACTATTTGAGTGCTAGCTGTATTGCTAATGTCATTATCTCTTTGTAGACAAAGGGAGTTTGGGGGTAGGAGATTGGACTCAGTAGGTGAGTCAAGAGGCGATTATCAACCAATCAAAATCCAGGAAGAAAGAAGGGTAAGGTGGCGCATGCCTGTAATCCCAGGATTTTGTAAGGCTGAGGCAAGTTGCAACCCAGCCTGGGCAACTTAGTGATTTAGTGAGACATTGTCCCAAAATTTAAGAAAATAATAAAAATTTAAAATGGGCTGGGGTTGTAGCTCAGTGCTAAGGCTCTGGGTTCTGTCATTAGCGTGTGCATGAGTGTGCACACACACAGGCACACACACACACACACACATTCTAGGAAGAATGAGGGTGGTGGAAGGGTTCGGGAGACATTTAGAGAAAAGGATGCAGATCCCAGGGTGACAGACAGAGGCTTTGGCACCTGCTTTTCCCCTTGCTGGCACTTGGAGCTGCTTCAGTCCCTGGCAGCTTGCTGTGACCTACTGCCAGGTGTCCCTGCACAGACTTACTCAGGTGAGTGCTGTGCATACACAGATAAAAATCCCTGGCCACGTTCTCTCCCCAATGAGGCATTTTGTTATTTGCAGGATATCAGCTGTCACACATCTTGAGAGTCCTCCTCTGCTCAAATGAGAAAGGGGATAAAAAAAGAACCAAAAAAAGGAAAAAGAACCTGAACAAAAACTAAAAAAAAAAATCCAAAACCTTGTTCTAAAGAATGTATCAGCAGCAGAGGTTTTTCAATGGAGAAGCCTTCCTGAAAACACAATCCAGCACCTCAACAAGGCAGGAGGAAGGCGAGACAAGACCAAGAGAGAGGAAGCCTTCTTGGGGAGCTCTGCACCCCACTCCCCTAAGCCACCCACTCTCCAGGCATTGTCTGATCCATCCTGAAGGTCCTGCAGAGAGGCCAGAGCTCTGAGGAATTGGATGACTCCCCTAGCAAAGGGCAGCTCTGGGGTGTGAGCCACGTCTGACCACTGTACGCCTCCCAAAGTGCTCCTGTGGGCAAGGACTTAAGGAAACCCAAAGGCTGGGTGAAATGGGGCCTCAGAGGCTGCTAGAGCATCATCATATGGCTGTTTACTTGGCCGTGCTGAGTAACCCCTGACGTGCTGGCTCGTGGCTTGCTAGCAAAGTCCTGGCGCTAGCCTCATGGGAGGCAGGCAGGACAAGCAACAGAGAGATGGAGGCAGTACACTGGTTTCAAGCCCAGGAGGATCTCTAAGAAGGTGCTGGATGTGTGATAAGCCTGGTCTCCACTGCCCGCGCCCTAAAGCCGGGCACGTATAAGGGCTGTTGCTATTATCTGCCCCTGGGTCCAACACTCTCCCCAGCCCTGACGCCCTGACTTCTTGGCCACTGAGTGCTTCTGTCACCCAGATCCACATGAAAGCCCAACTCCCCATGCAGTGATGGGGGGGGCAGGTATCATCTTTGGGAGGTGATGAGCTTCCCAGAGTGCAGCCTTCCTTCTATGAGAAGACACAGCTCTCTCCACCAGCCTCTGTGAAAGGATGAGCCCAATGCCAGCTGCCCACAACAGGCAGTGGGCCCTCTGCAGTGCCAAATGCATCGGTGCCTTGACCTGGGACTCCTCGGCCTCCAGAACAGTGAGGAATGAATATCTAATGTTCAAGGCACTTTTCTACAGCAGCCCCAGCTGATGGAAGGCAGCCTGTCTCCGCCCTGGTGTTGACTCCTTCCCTGGTCCACATCGGCTCTCTGTTCCTGCCACCTGTGCTGGCCACCCTACTTTCTGTCCTCTTTCCACAGATTTACCAGAGGATCCGATCACTTCACTACCTATGACTGAAACCTTCAATCACTCCCCACCACCCCACTTGCCACGCCCAGACCTGCGCTGTCAGACTCTTGGCTTCTAACCAAGTTCAGCGTCCCATCCTGTGCATTAATCCTCCCCCCAGTCACGCATTAACTCACATCACTCAGTTTCCTTAAGTCTTGAGCCTCTGTTCAAGCTGTTGCCACTGCCTAAAACCGACAGCCTGCAGGGGAGCAGTCTCACACACCCTGCTCCATCTATTCACCCCACCAGCTCTCATCCCACCTTTACAACCTTCACCCCACTTTCTTGCTTTCTATCCTGTCTCCCACACCAAACAAAGTCCTGCAGAAAGTGTTGTTCTCATCTCCACATCCCTATTGTGCAATGCCCAATATGCAGCAGATGCTCAATATATACTAAATGAGTGAATGCATGGCAAGGAAACAATGAATTACATATGCAAAAGAATATTCTCACCAACTTTTCTCCTATGAACAAGAGGCTACAGACCACATGATGTCAAAGTGTTACATAAAACACTGAGGATCCCCGGAGGATTCTCCTCATATTACTCTACCAATCTGATTCTCAAACTGCTTTCTGATCCTCTCTTTTCCCCTAAACTGACTGTGAGCTGCTGTCTGGTGACTTCTTTTGCATGGATCTGGAAACAATTCATTTGCATACTACAGTGTACTGTTTTATTCTAGCTTAAACAAAGACATTGTTAATGATGAACTAGAAATCCCTCCAACACACATAGAGACAAAGAGAGAGGAGAGAGAGGGAGAGGAGAGAGAGAAAGAGAGAGAGAGAGAGGGAGAGAGGGAGAGGGAGAGGGAGAAGGAAGGAAGGAGAGAGAATAAAGCACTTAAAACTCTGATAAAGTACAAAACTCTCCAGGGAACATGACTGAGATCTCAATGGAACTGTGACTGGGTAGGGAATAGAATGAACCCAGATTATTTAGGGGATGAAAATAGTTATTGAGGGAGATATTCCATTTCTCTTCCAAAGGCCTATTAGCAATCATATATGAGTTCCACAGATAAACCTGGGAGAGGGGAACAAGGGTCACATAGGTAGAAACAGTCCTGGTTTAAAGAGGAAAAGCCTCGCCACTCAAGTGATTCCGTCTTTCCAGGGCTGATGAGGGGTGGAGGGGAGGCAAGATGGGAAATGGACTCTGTGGATGTTGTGGGTTATGCCAAGTGGAGATCGGATATCTGCACTTCAAGGATTTATGATACAGCACAGAAGGCGTCTAACACTTTTGCCTATCAAAACCTCACTGCCTTATTTATTAAGGGTACCCTCAATTTCCACTTGAGGAATGACCCCTTCATTTCAGAGGAGAGGGTGGACTCTAAGGCAGGGTGGCATGGCAGACAATCACGTCAGAGGAGAAATAGTTCATGGTGGGCAGAAAGTAGCAAATCAAACAAGAGAAGGGCGAGAAAAGCCTTTTTCTGTCCCTTATACTGTTTCCAGGCTCCCAGGATTAGAACAGTGCCAAACCAATCAGTGAATTTATTTAGTAATCACCCACCCTTATATCCCAGCACCCCTCATTCTAGCATTGCATCATAAAGCAATCACACGCTCTAGATTCAGCCACCTCTGAAAAAGCCCCACCTATGACCACATGGCTTTGGGGGGACATCTAGACACAAGCCAACATAGTCACTTAGCCCTTGCCATATGGCCTGTTTTTTTTATTCAAACCCAGTAAATTCATCCTTGTACCCAAATCATCAGAGGTACTGTTCCTGTTGCCTGGAATGTTTTTCCCCACATCAGCAACAGCAAGTTCCCTCTCGCTACCTGTGCAGGCATGTGCCACCAGCCACCAGCTCGGATTGTCTGTGATTAGTCTACTTCTATGTCCCCATAACTAGCTCATTACATTATTACCTGCAACTACATATATTTTCATTTTCCTCTTTCTTCCTTTTTTTGTGGTACTAGTGTTTGAAACCTGTGCCACCACATTAGATTACATCACCCATTCTTTTATTTTGAAACAGTCTGACTGTTTACTGAGATGAACCTAAATTGCCTAGGTTCATCTCAAATTTCTGATCATTTTGCCCTGGCTTCCCAGAATGCTGGGACTCTAGTCAGGTGTCACTTTCCTCTTTATTTGCCCTATGTTCCCCTCCCTGGAAAACAGTGCCATGAGATTGAAGATTTTGCTACCTTGTTCACTCCCACAATCTCCATGCCTAAAACGTGCTTACCACATAGTAAGCTCCTAATAAACATGTAATGGGTTAATTAGCGATGGAATAGATTTACAGTAGTGGAGAACAGAACAAAAACTTCTTAAGGATGTCCTTTGAGCCTGTGAACACAGCTAAAGCTCTACCCTCCTAGACTTTCGATTAAAGAAGCAAATAAATTCCCTTTTCACTTAAGTGAGTTTGAAGTGGTGGGTTTCCCTCACTTGCAACCAAACAACCCTAACAGCAGGAGGTTTGTAGATGTACAGTAGAATTTGCCCATCCCAACACTTGATATATGGTGTCAACTTGAAGCTAGGAACTTAACTAAGTGACTCAACCATTCTGAATGCTGAGGTGTAAAGGACATGCCCTTACCACTCTAGGATGCTGTTCATTGTGTCAACTTGAGAAGTTTAAAAGTTCAACTAGGTGATTCAGTAGGGGTCATGGTCCTTACTTTGTAAACACCCTCATCCTGTGGGAGAGAAGGGCACAAAGACGGTGTGAGTGATACACACAGCGCTGTGGGGGTGGTAGCCTGCTTACCATATAAGGAAGGAAAACAGACTTGCTCTTCCTCTCCCCCTTGTGCCCTTACTGTTTTTGCTGCCTTTCGCCACCTTGAACTATTGCTCCTGTGCCACATCATCCTGCCTTGGAGCCAGCTGCTTATGGGCTGAAACTTCCACAAACTGTGAGCCAAATAAACGTTTTCTTCATTAATTTAAGTGTCAGGTATTTTGTCCCAGCAACCAGAGAAAAGTAACTAAGACAGATGGTCTCTTCCAACTCATGCTACGTTTTTAAAACATATTTCAACAAGCATTTATGGCAGTAGAGTAGCCTCTTTCCCTCTGTCAGTCACTTTTGACTTAGCATGACTTTGTTTCAGGCCTATTACTTGATAGGTAAGGAAAACCTCGATGAGACACAGAGGGGAAAGAGTGGTAGGAGTCAGAGCTTATTAGGTGTGCAAAATCAGGCTTTTTTTTCTTCCTGAGCTTAAGGTTCTCTTCATTTCTGCAGGGATGATGTCACCCTGTCCCTTGAGTGCACCTAAAAGACAGGCTCCATCTCTGAGATCAGATCTGATCTAGAAGAGCAGCAATTAATGGCCACTTTCCTTGCATTCTTCCTCTTAGCATCAGGTCACATTACCTAATGGGTTAGCTTGAACTTTGTCTCATGATTTTGGTCACTCTCGGACCAAACCTGGCTCCTGAGGAACTTTCTTAGAGATGATAATAATTTTAAACACTTGTCTTTAGTGGGCATGTATCATGTGTGAAGCTTTTTGTACGTGTCATGCTATTTGCTCATTGAACCTTCACAATGGTCCAACAAGATGTGTACCATACATCGTCCCACTTCACAAGAGAGAAAGCCATACATGGAAAGTTTAAATGACCTGCCCAAAATCTCACAGCCAGTAAGCGGAGGGCTCAGACTCGGAAACACAGCAGTCTGCCTCCAGATCTTGCTCTCTTAACTATCATGCCCTAATAATGTTATAAAGCTGTAAACACCTGAGGCAGACTGAATGTCCCAAAGATGGCTGTACCAACCTCCCCCTTCCCACATGCTTCCCTTATCACACCATTTTGTGCTCCCCAACAGGCAAAGATGGAGCTTACGTCCCCTCTCTTTGCACCTAGAGTATGTGATGGCGCGTGGTTTTAGTAGTCAATGCTATGCCTCGTTCTCACAGGACATTCAGTCATGGTATCTCCTGCCATCTGTGGCAAATCCTTCATTAGCCCATGTGGAGAAACCACATGGTAATACAACATGGAAATGTTCTTCCTGGCTGGGCGTGGTGGCGCACACTTGTAATCCCAGCACTCCTAAGGCTGAGGCAGCAGGATAGCTGTGAGTTCAAGGCCAGCCTGGGCTACAAAGTGAGTTCAAGGCCAGCCTGAGTTGCACAGTGAAACCCTGTCTCAAAAAGGTAAAAAAAAAAATGTTCTTCCTGGCAGGTCAACTGAGAGTAATAACCCTAAACATTGTAGGAATAGATGCTAGCACTGCTTGCAGGCAGCCTTAGCCTTCTAGTCTTCCTAGATGAAGCTTGTCTCAAAAAGCAGAGAAAAACCCTCTAAATTCCTGATCTGTGAGCCTAATACAGTGGTCACTTCAAGCCTCTAGGTCTGCAGTGGTTTCTTAGACTGTCCTGCTTCCTATCCACCACATTATTATGTATCCAGTCTACACAGCTCTGCTTGTGAACCGCATTTGGTCCAGCCTCTAATGCCCAGTGACAGGTTCATCATAGTCTGCTAGCGTGGTGTGTCACACCAGCATTTCTTCTTGGACTTCTGGAGTGCCACCAGCCAGCTTCAGTTACCCTTCTTTTCTGTACCCAGATCCTCCAGACACCACATTTCACCAGATAGACTGGACTTGGTTTACTTTTTGAAGCTGTTTCTGACCCCTTGTAGCTTGTCCATGGATCTCAGGGTCCTGTGTCATTGATCCCCCAGCCAGCCCTGTCCACTTTCAGAGGATTTAGTCATGCTTCAGAAATGGAACAGATCCATCCCATTCACTTGAGATATGCAAAGCTAGACACTCAGAAAAGGAAAATAATAGCACCTGGCATCTCTCATTACTTAATGCCATTGCTACACAAAACCTTTACAAGTTATCCTAGGTATGAACAGTATTATTACTGATCTCATAATACAGATGAAAAACTAAGGCTCAATGAAAATAAGATATTTTTGGTCATGGAGTTCTCTTCAGCTTCCTCACTGTCCCCAGAAAGGTCAGATCTTGGAAGGTTGGAGACAAGACAGGTCACAGATCCTAAGATGTGGAAAATCATTGGGTTTTCTACAGGCAGGAAGTCTGCCTTTCCAACAAGACAACAGCCATGGTCCAGATTCTCTCTTCTTTGAAAACCCACTCATGTCACCAACACAACTAGAAGATAAAGATGGTCATTGCTGTGAGTGGGTACAGTAAGGACAGCTAAGAAGATATACATTGGCCACAGCCAATCAACTGTTATTTCTAACCCTAGGCCACACTCTCAAATCCAACACTGAAGATCTTCTAGATCCTTCCCTAGGGGAAAGTAACAAATCCATCTGTGCCCTTTGATGAGGGTGTGGTACTTTTTCATGGAAGGAAATATGCAAAAGTAGATAAGGTAACTTCCCTGAGAGTGAAACATAGATATAAATATGGGTGCTGCTGGTCATGTTGTTATTTGTGTGACGTGGGTCGGGTTGTGGAAATTCTGTGGATCTCCATGCCTTCATCACTACAGTGAGGGCCCTAATAGGTCGTATCTACTGGAGTTGTTGCCGGGACTAAGGGAGATAATGCAGAACTTAGCACATAAGAAAAAAATTACCATTATTAGTGTTGTCATATACACCAGATTAATGAATCCTTATCAAACAGAAGTAAGCAGACTCTTACTAGATTCTAAAAAAAAAAAAAAAAAAAAAAACCAAATTATCTGAAACTACAGGCGGAGAAAAAAATCCCACCAAGAGTCAAGAATGCTGGCCCTTAAGACTCCCAAGTGCTTATTTGCATGATTTTAGCCACTCAATGCTCCAAAGTTGTTAAAAAAAAATTGAGACACTAATCAACCTCAGCCGTTCTAAGAAGCTAATCTCGCAATTTCAATCTTCTCTACAAAGCCCGGTAGTTGGAAGAGCCTGCCTCTGAGGAGGTAGAGGGGACAGCCCAAACTGTGTTGGTTTCCAATCTAGAAATAAATAAGTAAATAAATGGCGAAATGATGAGATCAGAGCCCCATCCTTCTGGCAAGGAGGACAGTCCATAAAAGCGAGTGCAAAAAGATTCCATTGTAATCCAGCTAATGCATCTCCACAAGGGTTGCTATCTGCTGCAGAGCACTCCCCATTAAAGAAATCAATTTACAATTCGACTTCTCCTGTTGCGTGCTGAAGTGTTGCGTGCTGAAGTGGGATCTGACAAGGACGGAAAACAGATTTGTGTTAAGTACTGCCAATAAAGCCTATAGCTCAAGGTTACAACAGTCAAAGGCAATCCAGTGCCTTGGAAACCTTGAGACCCTCATCCATCAGCTGATGTCAGCAGCTTCTAAAGGAAGCAGTAGATCTGGCTCAAGCAGGGAGGTGCTATTAAGATCAGAATTTGGGGCCAACATAACTTGAAAGGCTGGTTTAACAATAGGCTTTTGAAATTGGTCTGATCTAATTTACTGTGGATGCTTGCACAGCCTGCATTCACTCGTTTTCTGGCAACAGAACTCACTTTATCTCTTCTACCTTGGAGTCTATGAGATCGCTTCAGAATTTAGCTGGCCCCCAGCTCTAGGAGTTGGAATCTGCAAGTTCAGCCTGCCAGATCAGACCAGAACAGCATTCTGGCTTCCACGAGAGCTTCAGGGACGTACAGACTGCTAGAGGAAGGGAAGCCAGAAACGATCAGATTTAGAACTAGAATTTATTTTAAGTGTTTGGTTATAAGAAACCATCTTTCAGCTGGGGTGGCAAGGAAGACAGAGTGCAAATGTAAAACTCCTGGCCACAATCTCCTTACAACACAGTGAGAGTGGAAACTACTCTGAGAAAAAGAGAGGGAAAAAATCAGAGAGAGATCATCAAAATCTGTTCTATATCATTTCAGCTCCTAGATTAAGCTTGACCTGAAGACCAGCTCCTGAACTTCTCAGCTCCTACATCTGCTAGGTTTCATGTTACCTGGTTGTCCACCAGTGTAAATGCACTTGTCATTGCAAAATACTTTATCGTTGTCACTCCCAGGTAGCTGTGTAACACAGATGAAGGAGGCCTGTTAGACAGTGCCAGTTCTCTGTGAAACCAGAGGCACGGCCACACTCACCACTTAGTCCCATCCTCCAATCACCTCCAACTTCCCAACCCATGAACTACGTGGAGGCACCTCTTTTTAGTCTTCAAGTGATTGGCAGGAAAGCAGACACACAGCCCAGACCAAATGTCACTGAGTGCCAGTGGCTCCACCTAGAGCCGCTAGTTCTCTTGCCGTTTCCACACTCGCCATTCTGATTTCCAACAACGAGTCTCTCCGGGTGTTTGGAAAGGCTGTTCCCAGGTTGTAGAATTCCACTTTGCCTCGCTTTTGACGAGTCAGTAGTTGCTGGGTGCTCAATTCCCCTGGAAGCACCCCTTTGGCCCTGGCCAACAGAGTGGAGTTAGACATTCCACTTCTCCAATTCTTTGGTGTGGATTATTTTGAGGCATATTTTTAAGCACATGTCTAGCTTTAGGCGCTCCCTGTGATAGCTGGCTCATTAATGTATCCCAAATCAACAGCCTTTTCTTCCCCATGTTGTCTCCCTACTATTTGGTGGTACTCCTGCCCTTCCTAAATAAAAGATACATGCTCAGCCTCTGTCTCCATTTCTGCTGTTGCTCTGAGAACAGAAACTTCACCAAACATCCCACTGGACACCTCTGTAATTCCCCGGATGGGAGTGTCTCCTTCCTTTTTTTTTTTTAAACCATTTTTCATTCAGCCACTGAATCTTCTCCAAATCCCTTTTTATGATTCTTAGAAATTCATCTTTCCTCTCAGCCTTCCTATTCCACGAAGCAAAACAAAATCTTAGAAGCTCTCACCTCCCTTACACCCACCTCTAAGACTTATCTATATAGTCACAGAGTAAAAATAGAGATCTTCCAGAAGGGAATGCTGTCGCCCCCCAAGTACGATTTACCTATAAATACCACAGCGAAGGACAGGCTGCAGGCGCAGTGTTGGTGTCAAGACTGAAGCTGAGAGTCACTGACCCAGCCTCCCAGTTGCCCCACAGTCTGGCCCCTGCTCCGCTCATCTCCTACCTGCTTCTGCCCCCCACTGGTATTTGGTGTGGGTCCAGCCGCGCTGAATGAACGGTGTGCAGTCCCCCTAAAATAGCCTCTGCTATCTTTTTCCCTTCCGCCTCCAACTGCCTAAAATATCTTGTCTGCTCAGAGGTTCTTAAGGAACTTGCTTCCTTCTCACTCCTCCCAAACTCATGTGTTTCAGAACTTTCTCACCCTACAGAGGGAACTTGGAGTGGATTTGCTTTGCAACACTAAGCTCGCTTCCCTCAGAACAGATGCTCAAACCAGGCTTGGTGATAACTTGGCCAGATGTTACAGATGGGATCACAGCTCTGAATAATGAAGTCATTCCCAGGGTTCAGGGCAAACACAACCATTATTTTAGGTGTTTTGCCAGATGCCGTTAGGAGGTACATAAACACAGCAGAAGATCATACTAAAATACACTAGAAGAAGGACACCAGTGTTGCGTTTTTCTTCCTTTTTGTTCTTTGGTTCATTAACAGAGAGACAGCCTAACTTCTGATGCTTCTCTGTCTTAAATGCCTAGCATCTGCTAATCTCACAGGTTTAACAGGCAAGAACAATAGTGCTAATAATATTGCTTTCTTCGTATTGTAGCTGGTGTATCATTCTCTTCTACTTATAGAAAGTGCTGCCTTCTGTTTCTTTTCCACTTTTATGTTGATGATGCGAAGTTTTATTTAAGTGCAAAGAGTCTAAGGCAACAAAGATGAAGTGGGTAAACACACACACACACACATGGTTAGTAAGTGTGATTTGTACACGTATACACACTAGGCCCTGGTAGTGTGCTCGGTTGGATACAACAAAAACCTGTGAAGGTGATACTCAAATTTGGGGTGGTGAAGGCTTCCTCGGACCACAATCAGTGCAAAGTGCTTGGGTCAGCAATGCCTCAAGTGTGGGACTTCCCCAAAGGCTTGAAAATGGAGAGGTGGAGAAGCTGACTAGAACCATCAGCCCAGCTTCCCAGAGGGTTTTCGAAATCTGGCAGTAATTTGAACTTTTCTTTCTACTCCCATCCTCTTAAGGAAACGAGGCTGAAATTTCACATTTCGGGATGATTTCAGAGTTGAAAAAAATTCTTTTAGCTACATTTGGTTCTTCTGAAGTACAAGACAGAGGAAGTTCCCATCTTGCTAAATCCCAGCTATGATGTAGGACAAAGGCTTTTCTGTCTTTGATAAACAAATGAAGCTAAACATTAAAGATGCGTTCTGATCCTCATTTAAGGAAGCAGCCCCAAAGCAAGCTAGCTGGACCTTTCCAAACGGCTTTTGACATCAAGGGTGAAAAGCATTCAGTGGTTAAAAATGTCATTTCTATTCTGAGATGTGGCTTGAAGATAGGCCGTGTAGGGCTTCGCTCCTCTGACCCTGTCTGATTGTTCCTTCTCCTACAGCCAAATCATTCAAATGTATTTACTAAGGGAACCAGGCACTGTTCAAAACAGCAGCAGTAAACAAGAGGCCAGAACCTAAGAAGCACCTGACCTCAAAAGCTCACGTTCCAGAAAGGAGGAAACAAACAGAAAACACATAAGAACAAAATAAATGAAAAGTTAATTCCAGGAGAGTGATGTCATTTGAAAAATAAAACAGGACTTGCCAGAAGTTTGGGGGGGGGGAGTGCACACACTCACACCCGCACATGTGAACATGTGTGTGTTCAGTGTGTGGATAACCAAGGTAGCCACTGATTACCTCTGAAATATTTTGATTTTAGAGTTAAAGAATGAAGAAAACGGCCTTGCAGGGTCTGAGAGAAAGGTGTTCCTGGTAAAGGAGCGGTGTGCACAGGAGCCCTGCACAGAGACTCTTTCCATCTTCCTCCTCTCCCTTCCTGTGGTCAAAGGTTGACCCTTCTCTCCATGCCTGCCTCTTCTTTTTTATGTGGTTGACATGTAGCTCCAAACTGGGTTTGAGCCTTAGTCCCATGATGAACTAACCAAGTGACTACTCTTGCTGAATCTCAGTCTTCCTGTCTGTAAAAACGGTACCAAGAACCATTATGTTTATTTCATAGGTTTGCAGTACAAAGATGATGGCTATGAAATGCTCAGCCTAGTCCCAGGTAAATATTTAACAATGGTTATTCAAATGTAATTAATTTGTCAAGCTGGACAAGCTTCAGAGGATATATTTCATGTGGGCTGAAAACATCTCACCCCGAGTTCTGCACAAAGCTGAGCTGAATCTGAATTCCGATTCTCTCCTTATTTGAATGAGTTTGGGACTGATCACTGTGAAAGGGAAGCTGATGTCATTTTCTTTCTTTTGGTTCCAGGTATTTCCTGTGGTCCCTTCAATAGCATGCAATTTGTATCTGCAGTCCTCAGTGTAGGGTTTTTCAGTAAAGATCCAATGAGAGAAACAGCCAGTGCTTAGCCTTTGAGGTTCAAACCAGGCCTTTGAAACTCGAGGTAAGGACTAAAGGCTTTGAGTTTTAGGAGCCTTGTATCTTTTGAGTTTCAAAGGACCAAATCCAGGGCCAAATAATAGGCATAGAAGAAATATGTTCATTGATCTGTGAGAATGAGGTTTCCTGGGCTAAAAAAAAAAAATCCTAGAGGCTGAGGAGAAACAGAGGAGAAATGAAAGGGTTAGAATCCATCTGGCTGTCTGGTGAAGCCAAATCCAGCGAAACATTAGAGTGAAGACCAAAAATACAGAGATGAAGGTAGAGGGGAGGATTTTCTTGCTCAGTGTGAACCATGAAAGTAAGCCAAACCCAGGAATTCTTCATCATCTAGTTATCTACAGTCTAGCTCGGTGCAATAAAAGAACAGAGCTAGATCTCAGGACTCAGAGGAACTTTGTGGACAAAGGCAAAGGTAATCCTGAGAGCACAGTGTAGTACCATGTAAATTACTCCTCCCACAGATACCTGGCAAGTGCAACAGCCAACATTTCTCTTGCGCAGGGCTCAGTCAAGTTCAGAAATCTGCCAGTGCCCCCAACCTCACTTCACACCATCTGAATCACTCCACATCGACAAACCCCCTTTATGATGGCTCAGAATAGTCGTAAGCCCTCAAGATGGAATGGTGGCTCTAAAAGTCTAGCTGAGTAAGGCTCAGCACTGATGCTTCAGTGGGACTGCAAGGAACCAGCATGAGTTGTCCCTAGAGCTGGCAGGACACTAAAACATATCTTCATTACACACTTCCAGTCAAAAGAGATTTGCTGGAGAAACAACCCACCATCCACAAATTAATGGCCCAGAGAAAAAGGAGCAGAAACTGCCTGACATGAAGCTGGCATCAGCCCCAGATCCCTGCATCCTGCAAGTCTGATCTTCTAGACCTGAAATCAAATTTTAGGAACATAAAAAGCAACAAAGTGCTAGACGGGGGACTCTCTGCAGCTTAGACTCCTGAGTTTATCCCTTGCGCTTTCTAAGCCCATACTCCAGAAATCTTTCACAGGAGCAGTAGCTGCCACCTCGAAGAGGGAGAGATGGAGAGAGGTGTCCAAAAGGCATGAGCATTGGTTAGTCCCAGATGCCCTCTGAGATCCATGGAAGGCAGAACACAAGCCACTCACCACCAGCTACTGCCTCAGTTTCCCCAAGGAGAAACAACTAGATTTAAAACAAAACACAAATTTGTCTAAGGATAATTTCCCCTGTCCAATAAACACTGAACAGCCCTCAAGTGCATTTTAGAAATGTTCCATGTCCTTTGGGACAGATTTCCTTACTTACCTTCTTTTAATTTTGCATGTCTCATGAGTGACGCTTTGGTTAAGTTCCTTCCCTCAAAACTTATTTTAATTTGTATTGACAGACAAGAAGATGTAAAGTCACTCAAAAACAGAGTTGAGTATTGTTCAGTAGTGCTTGCCCTAAAGCCTCCTCTGAACATATTTTATGTGGCTTAAAGGTTTTATCAGACACAGTGAACTGTAACGTAACTTGAAGTGTAAACAGACTGTAACCTACTCTTCTAACATTTAAAGTCTCAGCCAATCATAAACATTCAACCTGTTCAAACCAAGTTCAAATAAGACAGACAAGCGTTGTAACCAATCAGACTCACTTCTGTTTCCTATATGTCATTTGCTTTTCTCTGGCTATAAATACAACTTGCCCCAGAGGTGAGGCTTAAGTATTCTGAACCATTCCAGACTTGAGGCAGATTCTAAAAATCACCAAAATAAGTCAGCAAAATTACATTTATTGCAATTTTGTCATTAAGTGATACAGCTTAGATGAATTTGGCTACAGAGACCCTTATTTCTGTCACAATCTTCTGCCATTCTTGTTAATCTTTTCTGCCAGGACAATCTCTCCTATGAACTTCCCACTTATTCCCAACTGGTTGTTAAAAAATATTTACCATGGTTCAGGAACCAATTGGTTTTTCCCGCATACCTCTTTGATGGGTCAGTCATCTACACCAAAATTGGTGTAAGAAGACTAATATTCTTCCTCTCATAGGATGCAGGCAGACCTAGAGGGGACCATTGATCAGTACAGCCACCACATCCCCCACAAAACCACTGAACTATCCCAAAGTCTATAAAAATCCATTATTGCAGTCCTAACTGGAGATGCATTCTTAATTTAAAAGACATACAAGCAAGGAAAACCTCCGTATTAGGGTGTCTCTATTCATTCCACATGCCTGTTTCCATTTTCACTCTATTATTTCATTTCTTAATTTAGCAATCCAAGCACTCTATGAGTTATTTAGCAATTACTGGGGGACACACAGGTCTAACACTATGTTGAGGGTAGGAGGCGGCAAATGCCTGTTAGCACCAGGGCCAGTAATGGCCTCATAATGCCACCTTGCACTTAGCCAGATGAAAGCAGCTATATATTCTAAGGAATTTTAAAGGGTGTCACAAACCTTAATTAATTCTCAGTGCACTGGGAGGAAAGTATTTACTCCCATTTGAGATTCTGTGAACTACAGTGCAGAGACAGTTGTGCATCAAAATAAAAATACCTTTTTTATTTTGAAAGTCCACCTTCTAGGCTATAGAAGTGATTCAAATTGCATTTGCATCCGGCACTGTTAGCTCATTCCCCAAGTATTTACTGTATGTTAACCGCGTGCTTGGCAGAGGCCTAGGAGCTGTGAGGAACAAAAATAAAAACACGAGACACAGCCTCGAGTCAAAGAGAACTTAGAGTTGCAGGATGGAAAAGCCACGAACGCGATGAATCTCACACATTCATTAGTCACACACCTCCTGGATAGTATAAAGAAAGGTGATGTGGTACTAAGACAAGAGCCTGATATGATCCTGAGTCTCAAGAAGGACCTTAGTTTAGAGTCATTTTACTACTACTTTTATCCACCTTTCCTTAGACAATTTTCTTAGCCTTTGATTCCCCTATTAAATGGTGTCCCATCAAAATCCTGTTGAAAGACATAAGGGAATCAGCGCACTCAGCCTGCCCCAAAGTAGGTGCTTAATAAAGGCGAATAATTACAACTACAGTTACTAATTTCCACGAGCCTCCTAAACTGTGGAATCGTGGCTCATCAAAGCACTATAAAATGTTCTGGAATTGTTCAGAACTTCATGGACCTCTAAAGGTCTGCTAGGTGCAGTTACACTAAAGATTAAGCATAAGAGATCTAGGTAAGAATCCTGAGTCAGGATCACCCTCCTTTCCTTTCTGAGGCTCTTCTAAAAACACCAGCTGGAAGCCAGAAGCACTGCAAGTTGTTCTTTCCTAAAGCAGCCAGAGGACAAGTCTTTTCATAGTCCTTCCAGGAGCCTGCCAACAGGAGCCTGAAGAGATTGCCCACCATGTTAGCCAAGAAGGGTAGTAACTGCACCCTTGGCTTGATATTCAATATTTTCATCAAGGACTTGAATAAAGACTGATACAAATACATGTGTGGTACAAAGCTAGGACTTTACCTTGTAGACAGTATGCTACAGAGTGGAAGCAGGATCCCAGAAGACCTCCACCAGCTGGTGTGGAAGACTGAATTACACAACATGAAATTTAACAGAGATAAATACAAGGTCCTGCCCTCTGGGCTCAGCAACCATCTGGACAAGTCTTTAATGGGGAACCAGGCGTGAATGCACCTGGCTGGATTTCACCACCCGCATGTTCAATACTATTCAACAATATGACGTGGTTTTCAAATAAATTATTTTTTGTTGTCTTATTTGAAGTAGAGTTCTAGAACAAAGGAGGTGATATTGCTCTTCAATTTTTTCTATTCTTATGTCTTTGGGTACAGTTCTGATAGATATTACCACTCTTGAGTATCATAAAATAGATGCCACCAGAGAAGTAACAAGGATTTAAAAATCACACCCTTGATAGTTGAAGAAACTGAGAAAGAATTAATGTAAGAGAGGACTGGTGGTGCATAATTGTTCTCTCCTAATTCTTGAGAAGGTATTTAAAAAGTATCTCATTTGGGCCAAGTAATGGCTGAACACTGGGCATGAGGCACTCCTTCAGTCCTTGCCAGGACTCTATTGCTGATGAGGAAATTGAACCCCAGAGGTTAAAACACAATATGTCCAAGATTGTATGGTGTTGTATGCTGGATTTAGGATATGACTTAGCACTTTGACCATAACCTACATGCTTTATGGAAGACAGACTCCTTTCCTGGAGACTCATTCTAAATCAAGGCAAATAGAAAAAATATCTCTTGGTTTTCTGCTACACTGGAAGTTCCTGAAAGACACGGTGCTGTCTCAGTCTTTATCGCATCTCTGGTGCCTAGCACACAGTAAAAGCTAGCAAACATTTGCTGAAGAAATGAGCAAATTAATGAATAAGAACAAGCCATGGCACTCCACATGGAGAACTCTGTATAGGAAGACCTATGAGAATCTTCATGGCTCAAGGCTGCCATAACAAACTGCTGCAAATTGGATGGTTTCAAACAAAGGGAAGTTTATTTTTTTCATCCTTCTGGAGACTAGAAATCAGAAATAAAGGGCTTGGCAATACCATGTTTCCCCAAAAAATTACTAGGGAAGACTCTTTCCTTTCACCTTCTAAATTGTGGTAGCTTCATGCATTCCTTGGTTTGCAGCTGCTTCACTCCAATCTCTGCACCCACCCATCACATGGCAGTCTCTTCCACATGTCTATCTCCATGGCTCAAGCCTTTCTTTTCTCCTAAGTATATCTGTCATTGAATTTAGGGGCTTTCTTAACCATTATGACCTCATCTTCGCTTTACTACAACTGCAAACACTCTATTTTCAAGTAAGTCACATTTAGAGGTTCTGGATAGGCATGAACTTGAGGGACGCTGCTGGTCAGTGCAGGACCATCACTGGAAAAGATGAACCATATTAAGAGGTAGGACATGGGGGTAAGAATTTAATATTGATGATGCAGGTCATAGAATTAAAGGCAGATCTATGATAGCATCCTTGCATTCAATAAACACTGATGTCAACTTTTTACCTAGCACAGTCATGTAGCTGCACTTTTTCCAACATGAATGAACACAGCTTGTTCCCTGGTGAGTCTCTAAGTTTGCTGGGGAAAACACGTACAAAGGAATAACCAAATATAACAGAAGAAAGTCCACTCTGAAGTTATAGAACCTGGAGATATTTAAATAAATTACCTCAGCCTGGAAAAGAAATAGGAGAGAATAACTCTGGTGTCAATCATGAGTGAAGATCAAAAGAAAAAAAATTACAGCAACAATGTATTGTCTCTACCCAAGGTTCCATGCCTTTGATTCTATGACCTGCATCTTCATTCTTAAGTCAGCAGGAATTTATTTCCCTAGAAACTACAAATGATTACTATCTGAAACAGCAGTCCAGGCTGCCCAATGCCATGCCAGAAAGCTAAAGAGACAAAAATATCAATGTTGTGTTTTATAACCAGGTCTCCCCAAAACTTCATGTGCTCATAGAGGGAGCATTTGAAAGGTGATTGCATTATGGGGGCATAGTAGCTAAATGTGATGTGAGCAGGGGTGCTACTTGGGGAGACAGCCCTCTGAGGGTATGACCTGGAAGAGCACATCTCTCTTCCCCACTTCCATGACCCGAGCAGGTTCTCCTCCACCAGGACCTTCCGCCATGCCTTCCTGTCTTGAAGCAAGCCAACTTCACCCTGAAACCTCTACAGAACATGAGCCAAAATAAACCTGTCTTCCTTTAAGTTGTGGTTGTCAGACAGTTCGTCCCAGAGACAAGAATATAACCAAAGTAACCCTGAGAATGATTGAGAACGTACTGTGACTGAGTAAACGAAATTACAGGTGAGGCTGTTGGAGGTGTCATCAGAAGGAATTTTAGGTTCAGGTGGGCTCTGGTTTCATTGTGAAGGTTAAGTCCCTTCTGTTTCTGACATTATCTTTAGTTTTCTGAGCTGATATCCCAGAAATGTTTCAAGAGAAAAGGAACATTAGCCCAAGAGTAGTGGTGTGTTTGAGTTATGGCCGCTGACCCTAGTGTGCCAACTGATGCTATTAAATGCTGTTGGGCATTTTACCTGTATCCATCAATCTTCAGGGCACCAGGGAGTCAGTAAGAACCACCAGTCTGGGCTTCAGAAGCCCATGATACTTGGGTGAGCATGGCCAGGATACCCCATCATCTGCTATCTGTCATTCATCCACATATAGGGTTGCTAGAAATTTGCAGTTCTGGGCTCCAGACCATTTGTAAGAGTAGCAAACAGCAGTGAAGTCCCAAGTCACAGCTTCATGTACACATAGTCTCTAAGTCTCACAGTGTGCTTAGCAGCTGTCTCATAAAGGGGCAAGACTGCCCATGCTGACAGAAACTCAACTCACCCATTTCACCCCAGGCATATGGATTCACGTGCCTATGTTTGCAGAGGAGATGAGGTCTGCAGAGGCAGCATGCCCCCAAGACATGGCTACACACAGCCTGCTTACACATCCCCCCAGTGTCATGAAGGACCAGTGAACAACACAGAGAGGGCGCCTTCCCTTCCCTCTTCCAACAGAACCAAGTGATTGAAAGAGTAGCATTTTTTTTAAATCACTGGGCTCACGCCCAGATAACCAAGTAGCAGAAAACAGAGAACAATTTCAGATCAAGTTAAAGCTATAGAAAAGTCTGTTGATCTGGACTTGCCTTGATTTTGTGTTGTTTGACTGTGAGTTTGTCCATTTAATCCTCTAAAGTATAGCATATGAGAGTAGTGACCTTGTCTTTTTGGATCATAGCTATAGCCTATTTGTTTAATAATAATAAACCAGTAGCACTACACTGGTGCTACAGTGAATCTGGCACTACTCTAAACATTGTGTGTGTGTGTGTGTGTGTGTGTGTGTGTGATGTCTTTGATCCAACAATGTCATGCCATGTTAAGCCAAGGCAGAAGCTGAATAGCTTGCACAAGGTCAACAGCTAGTACGTATTGAAGTCAGGATTTGACCCAACACTACATGGCTGTAAAGTCCATGCTTTCATTATCACTATGTGTATATTATTTTTAAAATGCCTCAAACATCCATTTTTAAAAACAACAAAAATCACTGAATATTTCCTACACACCAACCAGCTTTCTTCCTTCCTGGACTGAGCTATGAGTAAAAGAAGTGAGGGATTAATTAAACATTTGCTGAATGGATGTATGGTTTAAGAGTAGATGGATGGGGCCAGGGGTATAGCTCAGTGGTGTAAGTGTTGCCTGGCAAGCGCAAGGTCCTGAATTCGATCCCCTGTACTGCAAACAAACAAACAACAACCAAAAAAACAAAGAGTGGATGGGTGGAAGGGTGAAGGCACAGAGGAATGACTGGAAGGTACATGGGTGGGTGGAAGTACTGATGAAGGAATGAAGGACGAGGTAGGATTCAAATACGTGGAAAGGATCCACTAAATATCACGAGTCAGGCATCAGTTGAAGAGGCTATGAGTTTCTCTCGCTGCATTGGATGGTAATCTGTCAGCAGAATACATATGGGCTCTAGGATTATAAAGCCTGGCTCCATGGCCTGGAGATGTTCTGAGCACTTGCCTAGAAGCCTGGCTCCATCCCTCTACCAACTGTGTGAACTGGAGCAAATCACTCAACCCCTTGGACCCACTTCTTCACTTATGAATATAACCCCAGCTATTCACATCATCAGTATGAATTAAATCTTATTTGGTATTGTTTGGAGCCCAGTTTGAACATCATCTCTTTTCTGTAGCTTTCAATTCAGTTCAGCTCAATTCAACTAGTGACTTGTGCCCCTTACATAGACTTTGTGCTGGAGCTAAAGATGTGACAGCAAGGTGAATAAATATGGTCCTTCTTGCATTGAAATATGTACGAGTGTTGTGGAGAGAGAAGTGTGCACTGCAATGGAGGTGTGTGACAAGAGCAGAATGAGCCTTTCCTCCTTGATGCTCCCGTATTGCTTCACTTGGGTTGGCTACTGAAGTACACATTTGCCTCCTCTGTCAAACATGGCTCATAGGTGGCTACAGGATGTTTACAGAAGAAATAATTGCATCACATAGGTAGATACAAAGAGGGAGAGAATTGGGAAGCAATAAAGAAATAGATAAATGGGCAGAAGAAAGCTGAAGCAAGGATCTATTGGAAAGGGGGAGTGGTCAGGACTTTACAAGAGCCATTTCCAGGAGCACCTTGTGAGTGGATGCCCACATATGTCAGAACCTGATGGAATAAGAATATCGAGTCAAAATTGAGCAATACAGGAAGTTCCAATGAAAAGATAACAATGAGATGAAAAATAGCTCCCAACTGGAGGAAATGCTGCTGGTAAAAGAAACTCTTTAGACAGCTAGACCCAGCTGGACAACTGTGGTGTACTGAAAAGTGGTCACCAATGTCTCTTGTCCTTAGAGATACATCCTTTTACCATTTGCCTTTGCAGTTCATACCACACAAAATAATGCAATTTATTCAACCAATGTTGAAACTTGGCTTTGTCCAGGAGACTTGCTTGGTCCATGGGACAACAGCCAATGTAATACCCTGACAAGAAGTTGCAACCAGAGGACTGCTCTCTTGTTGGTTTGGAAACCCCATCACCACTCCTTTCTGAACTTCCAGACTAACTAGGCCTGTTTAATAATGACAGACCCATGGCTGAGTCATACCTATTGTCTCAACTGGCACAGAGTCAACTTCCAGGTAGGACTGATCCCAATCTATAGCAGGCAGCCCCTGCCAAGCTGCCAGCTGACTTTGGAGATCAGCTGAGGAGACCTTTAATCTGAAGACCCATACAGCAAGTGATGGAATCATGAAAAGTTAGAAAATGATGATTATTTTTAGCCACAAGTTTTGGGCTCACGTGTCATATGGGATATGTTCTCACTAAAAAACAGAGAACCATGAGAAGCCGTGACTTCCAGCAGACTGAACGAATGTGCTACTCTGGACAAAGTCTTTTATTATTGTCTGTCCTTGAAGCAGAGAAATAATTCTGAGAACAAAGAAAAAAAACCTTTTCCACCAGTATAAGCACATGAGTTGACCACTCTGGAATTGGAGAGAAAGCTTGCATACAAACACATACCTAATCACCTTTTAAATCATTATTTAACAAAATGATGGGGCACCAGTATGGGTTCAGTCCTAAAAACAGAGGAAAGCAGAAGAGAAATGGGTCCTGCCCCTATCTGACTAAGAGACATATAAGGGACTAGAATAGGGTTAGGTCAAACTGGGCTATTTTTCAATCACCACCCCCCATTACCACTGTCCTTTGGGCCCCTCAAAGATAAGGAGCCTGGCTTTCCATCCCTGATCTCGCAGAGTGAGGTAAATACAGCCTTATATACCCATGCATACACACCAGGCTGAACAGCCACACCGCATCAATGCTGTCACTGGGCAGGAAGTGGCATCAGGATATTTGTCTGGCCTGAGCTTGAGTCTTTGGCCCCCAAAAGTCTACCCAAATGATGCTTTACAGCATCCAGTAAGGAGAAACTGCACCCATATGAACTCTTCACCATATTGAAGAGGGAGATTCTGAAGTTAAGATACAGTGTTGATGTACATTAAATTTCTCTGTGCTTCAGTTTACTTTCTAAGAAAATGAGACAAACAGTAGTTGCTACTGGGCAGGGCTGTTTTTAGGATTAGTTCAGATCAACTTGTATATATTCAAGTAATTAGTTCACCACAATAATCACTACCTGTATATATGGCATTAATTTTAGTATCTTCTTCCCCACCCCTGTCATCATCCTACATGCTTGACTCTAACAAGCCCCAAAATAGGCTTCTCAGAGTCTCTGCCACAGGTAACATAACTGACGGGAAGTTTTGGACTGAAGACTCCACTGGCCTTGCCAGACTTTCTGAAGCTGAGTCTGCAGTCCTTCTGCACAATCCCCCTTCTTTTGCCCTCTCCTTTGCAAGAGTAAGACCCAC
This sequence comes from Dinomys branickii, assembly GCA_004027595.1. NCBI lineage: Eukaryota > Metazoa > Chordata > Mammalia > Rodentia > Dinomyidae > Dinomys > Dinomys branickii. The sequence continues at coordinate 59,491 of PVLD010002263.1, forward strand.
ACTGCAACGTGAATTCAATCTCCCTGTCACCTCCACTGCCCCCCTTTATTTTCCCACTGAGGCCTTCTTCCAAACTGTCTTGAATATCTCATCTGATATTGTCACTAGCTGCTGCTTCTGGAAGACTCAAACTAAGGTGCTTATACACTCTGTACTCTATGCATGTTGCTGGATTTCCTCTGCTAATTGCTACTCCAGGCAATATGCACCTCCACCTCCACAGCAAAACAGGTAGAGTCTGAGACCCAGACCTCTCCTTTCTCTATGGAAGAGGAGAGAATGGACCTGGAAGAAGCATCATATATCTGTCAAATATCTTTCATCTTCTTACCTCTAACTTAAAATACATCTGGGTTCTCACCACTTCTCCCGACCCTACTGCTATTATCCTAGCCTAAGATGCTATCCTCCCTTGCTGGACTACTGCTGTGTTTTCCCAGCTGATCTCTCTTGTATTCTAGCCTCTCTCTAAACTGATTTATTAAAACTAATGATCCCACTAAAGCCAAATCAGCCTATGTAACATCTTTGTTCCATGTCTTTCAAAATAGTTTTCTTTTTCACTCAGACTAAAAACCCAAGTTCTCACAACAGTTTAAGAAACTCACTTCCACCTTGCCACCTGATCATTCCACTATGTCTCTGCTGGCTTCTTTGTCTTTCTGAAGCTTCAACCTCAGGTAGGGGCTTCTTTTCTTCCTTGTTTTTATACAGATGCTCTTGAGGACAGCCATTCACTCTTTGGTCTCCAAAATCTTTACTCAGATGTCCCTTTCTTACTAAGGCACCCATTGGCCATCCTACCTGAAATCTGAAACTTCCTCATTCAGTATTTTGTTATAGTTTTCTTCATCACAACCATGATTATGTAACACAGTTTGTATTTTACTTATCTGAGATGTTTTCCATGTCTCCCTAATAAAAAGTTAAGTTCTGTGAACAGGTAATTGTGGTTGTTTTATTCACAGTTACATTGACAATACCTCTAATAGCATGTGGCCAATGCAAGATGGGTGAATAGGTAGATGGATGGATGGATGGATGGATGGATGGATGGATGGATGGATGGGTGCATGGATGGGTGGACAGATGGATGGGTGGATGGATGAATGGATAGATGGGTGGATGGGTGGATGGATGGATGGGTGGAAGGATGGATGGGTGGGTAGATGGATGGATGGATAACTATTTGGAAGGATGGATAGAGGGATGGAAAGATGAATGGTAGAAAGCTGCGAAGGGGCTAGCAGTGTTCTGAGACTGATGCCATGCAGAAGCAAATGGACACAACAGTGACACAACTGATGCACATGGGAATAGAACCCACAGATTTACTCTGAAAACCTCCTGCTTAGATTTAACTGAATTCACCCATCAGACTGTGTGCTGAGTGTTATAAAGTTGGGTGGCCTGTGGCTTCTACTTGTTCACAGTATTTCAAAGACAGAAATAAGCACCCCACAGAGGACTGAAGCATTAGAATGAGACAGTCATGTATCTGAGTCTTGGTCCTGCACAGTCTTTGCTGGGTTACTTATCCCCTCTGAGTCATCTTTACTTCGTGTTTAGAAGTAAGATAACAGGGGCCCGGGATATAGCTCAGTGGTATGATCACCTGCCTGGCAAGCGCAAGGTTCTGAGTTCAATTCCCGGTACCAAAAAAAAAAAGAAAAGAAGAAAGAAGATAACAATATGTTAGGATAGCAACCGAGGTGTTCTGAGAATTAAAGAACATATGTAAATAGTGTAACACTTAGTCTAGAATTTAGCAAATGCTAATTATTCCTAGGGATAAATTATTCTGTGTCTTTGCTTCCCCATCTGGTTATTGATACAGCCTGCTGATAAGGGTTTCTGGGAGGGTAGTGAGTTGATATCGGGCTTGAAACAGAAAATGATTCAATAAATGTCAGCAATGCCACCATCCCTACTGTTAGAGAAGACTGGATTCAGAAGACACCCGATGGATGTCCAAGATCCCACGGTGAGACTGGTTAGCAATTCAATTCCTAAGCCCTTTTGTACCTGCTTATAACATGGGGATACTTATTTATTTATTTTTGCATCTAAAAATAAGATAAAAAGAAGTCATACAAGTTTCTCAAAGTTAATACATCTACTAGTTACAAAACTAGGATCTGACTCTGCCTTCAACACTGGTTGCCCCTTGATTCCAAGGCCCATCCCCAGCCCTGGCAGAGCGAAGTTGCCACAGCCTGCTGTTCTCCCCTTGTGAAGACTGTGATCATGTTTCCCAGTCCAGGCTCTCTCTGTGACCCTGCACAACCACTGCTGTTTTCCCACGGAGAGAGAATCACCAGCCTGGTCCTGGGGGCTGTAACTTGGCTGCAGCCCTTCCTGCTCCCTAGGAGCAGATGGCTGACTCTGAAGCCATCTTTTATTTAGCTCCTTCCTGGTACCCCAGGAACTTTCAGTAATTACTGCTATCATTCTTACATTAAAGAAGAATCAATAAATCAAGATTCCAAAGGTCCAGGATGGAAAGCAAGCACAACCAGATACACCTGCACACAAGAACGGAGATGCTGCAGAGGATTTTAGAGGCTGTGACACAAACAAAGATCCTACCTAGGAACCCACCTTCATAGAAATCTTTTCATCCAGTTTTCTCTTCCAGGCAAACGTAGTGTTTTATCAACCTCCTCACCCCCACTCTCCCTGCAAAAACATAGTATCGGGTAAGCAACGACTACAGTGACAAGGGCAAAATGTGTTTCTTTTGATTCCTAACACATTTTTAAAATTGACAATGTGAATTACAACATTTGCTCCTTAAAGAAGTTACTCAGGAGGAGTTTAGCCTCCAGAGGAAATGCTAGGTTTTTCTTGTTTGGTTGAATTGTGAACCTTTTCAAAGTGATGTCTCACCAAATGGTCTCTGTTTATGAAATACTTTCTTCTGCAACTTAAACAGTGGTTGAATCTCTTTTTCTTTGAAGATGACCCTGAAGCCTTGCAGGCTGTTGCTCAGTGTCAAGGTGCTCCTGGCTGTCTGCTGCAGGGTGCAAAAAGGGACATCTATTGTCAAGGCCCTCCCTACGAAGGGAGGGAGAAGGAGGAAGAGGGAGAAGCAGGCTGTGAAGCCTGCTGTTACATCCAGATTTAGTACCCTACAATGAATCTTCAATGTTTAAAAAAAAAATCAGCTTTGTCGCATAGAAGTTTTTGCAGTTGCTGAACTTCTGAATCTGCTCTCTTCCCTAAAGAGCATTCCAAAGGATGAGATTGGTACTGGATTTTCCCATCTCGGTAGCCCTCCACGTCACGGGGGATGCAGACAGAGGTAGATATGAAAGGAAAAGAAAGACAAAAAAGGTGGGTGTAGATTTTGAGTAGAAATATAGGTTTGTAACATAAACTATCCTCCTGATTTTATTGCCTTATTGTCCTACTATCTCAAAAGAGTATTCTGGGGAATGCACATGCGTATCTAAGCATCTACATATCTCTACGCCTATCTTCCTGCCTGTCTCTGTCCACCTGTTGACCAACCTATCCATCTATCAGATATATATATATATATATATATATATATATATATACACACACACACACTTGATCTTAGCCACAAGGCTGAGAAGTGATATATCTACGTACATACCTACCTACCTACCCACCTAGTTCTGTATGTATTTCACAAAAAGAAAGACTGAGGCACAAAACCCCACTAAGTTCTTGATATATAACAGACAGAGAGGCTGAGTAATTTGCTTGTATATGGGTGAGAAGATTAACTCAGTGCTTCTAACTTCATTCAGTATTTTTATTCAGGACCTCACTGACTTAGTATTTCTTAATGACAACTGTAAACAATTGCAACATTCATTCAACTTACATTTATTAAAGCATCTATCATGTGAGCACCTATGGCTAGTGAAAGAAATAATGGCCAAGTCTCAAGTATTAAAAATACCTTGTGAGTACTCAGTACTCTGTGTGTGTGTGTGTGTGTGTGTGTGTAGGGGAAGACAGACTGTACAAAGTCAGAGTTGAGGTGTAATATTGTGGCACTCATTTGATTAGATTTCTAAAGTCAGTCTCATTTATTTCACCTATGAGTATGGTCTCTAGTTCCATCCATTTACCTATAAAGCCTTGAGTTTACCCTTCTTTATAGCTGAGTAATACTCCTTTGTAACCTGAAAGAGTAAATAAAATCTGAAAGGTACAATACATATTGTGAAAGAGAAAAAAAAACTACTCAAAAGGAAAGAAAGAGAGGCAAAGGCAGAAAGAAAGATAAGAATATATATATATATATATATATATATATATATATATATGCACAAGATAGCTAGGATAGTTGTGCTGCTAATTTCCACTAGTTCGTTGAAAGGAACAGTTAATGTTTAATTGTTTGATCAATCTTGCTTGCCTATGTGTGGTAATCTGAGCTACTACTTTGAAGATAACAATATGTAATACAACAACCATTGTTAATTTCCTATCATCTTGTTTTAAAATCCTGTATCGCTTTTGTTATTTTTGTGTTGTTCTGGTTTTGTCTTTTTGAGACAGAGTCTCGCTATGCAGTTCAGGCTGGCCTTGAGCTCACTTTGAAGCCCAGGCTGGCCTCCAACTCGCAATGATCCACCTCAGCCTCCCGAGTGCCCAGATTACAGGCATGTGCCACCACACCCCGCTTCTTGTCTTTTGTTTTTGTTATCTTGTTTCTGTTCTTTTCCCATTAAAATAAAATTTAAAAAATAAAAATAATAAAAAGTCAGCCTTGCTACTCACTAGCATAGGATGCAAAGCTAGTCATGGATCACTGTACAGCATCAGACTCACCTCTTAGAGAGATGCTCAGATCCAACAGTTAACCTCACCTCTGTCCTTCCAGTCCAGCAACCCAGGAGAAGTGGCTCCACTGGCTGCTTCTGGCAGCAGGGTAGTTACCTCTTCATTGTGCTCATTCTCCAAATGCTGTCTGAGACTATCCCCTGTAAGTCCTCACTCAAACTCTGGGGCAGTTCATAGACACACTCTGTACAGGTGCCATCACTGGGTAACCCAGGCCCTAGGACCCAGGGCAGACAGAAGATGCAAGGTTTGATGGGCCTTCTTTAATCTCGGCAGATATGATTTCAATGATCAATTTTATTTTAAAGTTTGTTTTAATTCTGGCAAAGACAAGACAATGTAAGTTGGACACACTTTTCTGTGGTCTGATGTGACTCAGTCCCACCTCTCATCCATGTCAATAGACAGAAGGGCCACTTAGGGAGCTCCATCTTCTCACAAAGTGACAACCGTAAGACTCAGAGATAGGGCCCAGGGAGACAGCTCACTGGCACAGCACCTGCCTGGCAAACGCAAGGTCCTGAGTTCGATTCCCAGTACCAAAGAGCAAACAGAAAAACACCTCAGAGGGGCCAGTGAAGCAGGGAGACTGTCTATTAAAATCCTTCAGCAAGATCCCAGATCTGGAACAACAGATCTTTCTGCTTCTTTGGAAATAAATGTTATTTTTAATATGGAAGAATAAGCCCTCTAGGGACAAAGTATGTCTCTAATTCTTCAGTAAGAGTCATGTAGTACTTAAAAGTAGAAGTTAGCTTAATTGAGTTCATGACACAAATGCAACCCGAATCATGAGCCATGTCTATGGGCAGAATTGTTCCCCCACAGACTCATACATCGAAGCCCTAATTCTGGTTTCTCACAGTATGACTGTATTTGAGGATGGACCCTATACATGGCTCATGGAGTTCCTTATATACTTTGAATATTAACCCTTTCTCTGATGTAAGGTTTGTAAATACTTTCCACCACTCCACAGGTTGGTATACATAGTCTACTCATAAAGCCCAATGGAGTTGAAAAGTTACACCCACCTAAAACCCTACACAGGGACTTTTGTGGCAGTTTTATTTGATTTCTAAAACTTGTGAGCAAGCGGGATATCTTTCAGTACATGAATGGCTAAATAAACGTGGCATATCCAGGTAGTGGAATATGGTCCAGCTCTACCAAGCCATGAAAAGACATGGGAGGAACTTTCAATGCATGTTGCTAAGTGAAAAACAGAAGGCATTCTGAAAAGGCCACCTACTATATGATTCCAACTACAACACATCCTGGAAAAACACAAAATTATAAAAACAGTAAAAAAGTCGGTGGCTTTCATGGGTTAGGTTCAGATAGACTAATTTTAGGACAGTGAAACTGTGCTGTATGATACAGTAAAGATGGATATCTCACTGTGTGCTTGTCCAAACTCACAGAGGGTACATCTCCAAGAGCAAACCCTGATGTACACTGTGGGCTTCAGGCGAGTACCATGTGTCAGTACTGATTCATCCACAGTAAAAAATGTACCTCTCCAGTGGGGGATGTTGGTAAAGAGGGAGACCGGGAGAGGGGCAGGGAGTACACAGAAATTGTACTTTCTTCTAATTGTGCTGTGAACCTAAAATGCTTTTAAAAGATTAACAGTAAAAAAAAAAAAAAAAAACAAGCAACACAAGCCGGATGTAATAGGTCACATCTGTATCCTAGCACTCTGGGCTCTGGGAGGTTGGTTATACAAGATCACCAATGAGTTCTGCCTTAGGTCAGGAAGATAATATTGCCAGGAATATAGCTCAGTGGCATAAGCTCCTACTTGGCAAATGCAAGGTCCTGAGTTCGATTCCTGATGTGCCCACAAAAAGGAAGATATATAATATCCCCTAAATCCTGCTATCTGCTCTCTCAAATAACTTGCCCATTGTCTCACTTACTGGCCAGGTGCAGTGGTGCACACCTGTGATTTCAGCTCTCTGAGAGGATGAAGCAAGAGAATTACAAGTTCAAGCCCTGCTTAAGAAACTTAATGAGATCCTGTCTCAAATTTTAAAATGGATGTAACTCAATGCAAAAGCCCTGAGTTCAATTCCCTATACAAGTGTGTATGTATGGAGGGGGAGAGGGTGCTATCAGAAGTTACTACTAGAAGTTAAAGTATTTGATTCCTTCTAGTAACCAGAAGTTACTAGAAGTTAAAGTATTTGATTCCTTGCTTTCACTTTACACTCCGGTTCCTAAACAACAGAGTTTAGTTTTGCCATCACTAGGGAAAGCATATTACAAAACAGATCTTGAATTTGCTTTGGGGTCCTGGTCCTGCATTTACTAGGTATATTCTCTGCCTCTCTGTCTTGGTTTTCTTAACTATGGAATGAGCATGGTACACAATTCCCTCACCATACAACTGTGTGAATTAAAAGAGATGACATATATACAGTGTCCGGACAGGCTTAGCACTCATGTCAATGGTTATTTTCAGCTATCCTCTTCTGTACTTTCTGTTGTGCCATATATCTATTTCTTAAAACTGCTCGTCCATTAGAAATACAGAGAAGACTGCATTAATATCAGATTGTAGAACAAGGTTGTGTCTTTTTCCCTGAGAACCAACAAATTAATACACTTTTCAAAGAATAAATTTATGAAAGCCCAAGGAGGTATGTCAGATCTACAGAGGAAGAATGTTGGGAGTGAGCCCCACATGGAAGGAAATGGCTGCTGCATAGCAACGAGTAGCTTTGAGATCCAAACCCAAATAAAGAAACAGGAGTTCCAGGTCTCTAGGACATTCACAAGTTAAAAAAATTAAGGCGTTATACTCAGAGCAATCAGACATAAAGACAGAAGACACAGAGACAATGTTCAAAGCCTTATAGACACACGTGAGAATTTTTGAAGTGGTAACGTTATGTAAAATTCATCCACCAAGTTGGGAAATTCATGCAAAATGAATGACTTCTTGAGAAAATATAATTTATTGAAATTGACTCCAGAAGAAGTAGAAAACTTGAGTAGACCAATAACTACTGAAGAAATTGGAAATGCTATAAAAAAAATACTCAAAACAAGATGCCAGTGAAAGCAATTTGGGAAAAGCTATTAAAATTAAAACCACTCGTACTTTTCATCACTAAACTCCCACTCCTGAGAGTCAGTCAAATGAAAAGAAAGTACCAGCACCACATACTACGAGCTAAGGCTGTTAACGTGCACTCATTTGTAGAAAAAATACAAATATGAAAACAAAAACCAGGAGCTTGACAAAATGCCCCAACACAGAAAATAACATACCCGTAAAAAGTGGGCTAGATCTCTACCAGTTGATCTGTAGAGATTTCCAGAATGTACTGGTACTGAAAAAAAAAGTACTGATACTGAAAAAACTTGGTCTGAGTAGCTACTCTGAAGACAACAATATGCAATGTAACGAACATGTTAATTCCCTGTTATCTTGTTTTGAAATTCTACATCATTTTTATTGTTTTCTTTCTGCCTTTAAAATAAAAATAAATAGATGAGCACACACTGTAATGTCTCTATGAGCCTACCTTTCAGTTAGATAACACTCAGCAGCAACAGTCTCTGTATTTTGTATCACAACTCGGAAAGGCACTCAGGAAAAAGAACTTCAGGAAGCGGCAAGCATGATGGGGTGTGTTTGAAGCTAGGGAGAGTATTCAGGGGTAGGGGAATGTTAACAACAAAGAGATTTTTATTATAAAATTTTTGAAGATTTACACACACACGCATACACATGTCTATTTGTTTTATGAATACTCACAAATGTGAAAAGGAAAAGCTCAAAACCAAACATGAATAAGTAAAAAAGGCATCCACACAAACTTTTCAAAGACAGTCCTGCCCCACCTTGAAGACACAATGGGAACCCCAGAACTAAAAGGTAGGAAGTTTCTTAGTTTGTTCTGTGAGTACTAAAGAGGAAGCTGAGCAAATATCGTCCGGAGACCAATGGAAACTATACTTTCATCTCCCTGGCGAAGATAAAGCAAACCAAGGGTCAGTCACACCCAGAAGCGTATAGAGCACTCACAGCCCACAGCCACCCAGGGATCACTAAGTAACATCACAAGACGCCCAGTTTCGGTTACAGCGCTTCTGCTCTTCCAGAAACAATAACAAAAACTGGAATAAACTAAAAACAAAAAAGCAATAACTTCTCTTGGATCCATCAAAGAATTAAAGTGACAGGGCAAACCACCACCTTGCTCTCCAGAGAGACTCATGAACAGAGAGAGCTACAGTCAGGATTCACTCATCCAGACAAGAAGCTCCTGAGCCCATACAGTCATGAAAAGTTAAATGGTAATTTTAAGAAATTGCTGGAGGTTGAGATAGAAATCCCTCTCTCTCTGCCACAGCCCCAGTCAGAGATGATCTCTGGTTTTCTGGTATCAAGTAGATGTCTAATGATTCAGTTCCATTCTGAGACTAATTACTCAATGATAACAAAGCCCCCCCCCACATCCCAGGTTAAAGAACGCATTATAATAAGGCTTAACAATAAGACAGACAACAAGACCCTTCAGATACAAGCCACAAATGGGGCACCAGTATATCCACATTCCCACAGTCATGTACACATTCACAGGTTCCCACAACTGGCCCATCAGATTTGAGACATTACCGGGATGACACAGAACTGCCACAAACACCTAACTTTATTCACAGGCTCATCATCAAGCATACAACTTGAGAGAAGACACACTGAAGAATTCTCCAGAGCAAAGTGTGGGGGTGGGGAGGGTCACAGCTTCAGTGTCCTCTCTGGACCCAGAACTTTCACAGCACATCACCATGTGTTCACCCACCCTGAAGTTCTCCTTGCCCTTTAGGGAATTTGTATGCAAGTTGTATTACACAGACATAATTGAGCAAATCATTGCCATGGTGACTGCATTCAATCTCAAATCCATTTCCCCTCTGCAGAGTTGGGGGCATGAGGTTAAAAGTTGCAATGCTCTGACCAATGCCTTGGTCTTCCTGGTGACCAATGGTCATCCTGAAGTTATAGAGGAGGTCCTTGAGTGAAGTCACCACTTTAGCATACAATGCCAGGAAATTCTAACGGTTTTTAAAGCTTTATGCAAAAAGCCATGGACAAAAAACAAAATATACCAAACATGTACGTTTTTAGTGTACTATAGGGCAGCACCAACACTTTCACCAGGTTTATCTTCATAACCCCAGTAGTGACTCCCTGTGTAAAATTCCCTCTGTGTCTCTGGCTGGTTGGGAGAGAGGGAGAAGAACCACCACTGTGAAATATTTATTCCCAGATGTATAGGACCACCCTCCAATGGATAAGACTCACCGAGCCTTATCTTAATTTGGGAGAGACCATTCTCTTACCCCAAGCATCAGTAGACTTCCTGGCTGACTAAAGAGGAGGAAATTAAACACTGTGGAGTCACAGCCCAGTGACACTGGTCCATTCAAACAATGAGATTTAATCACAAGGTCCAGAATGCTTCCCTCCACACACTCTGCCAGCCCACCGACTGGGCCCAGGGCTGTAACAGTGGACTGTATCTGAAAGAACTGCAACAGGCAGCATCTCTCTGAAGACCTGAAATAAGGGAAGTCTAAAGTCAACAGCAGAAACCAAAATGCTAGACAGATGGGAAACTTCTGGCACCTAAGGCCACAAGTTGCTCACAACCCACCTGATAGTCAGATTAACATGAAACTTCATCCCGGGGACGTGCTTCCCACAGTTCCTATGACATAACACACCATGTCCCACTTCCAATAAATAACAGGTGGCATGTTCAGTGGCAGAGTATGAGCACTAACCAGCTGTAGGGATTTTATTGATATAGTTATCTAATGAATAAGAAAAAAGTATGTAATTATTCAAATAGACACTGGAAAGACATGTCATACATTTTTGCCTTTCCTTTCCTTCCTAGGAAAATTCTTAGAAAACTTACTCCTAAACTGAAGAAAGAATATCCACCAAAAGTCTACAATAAATGTCAATGTGAAGAAGTCCATAAGATGATCCAGCAATCCCATTTCTGAGCAAATGCCCAAGAGAACTGAAAACAGACATTTTTAGACACATCCTCAAAGCAGCATTTTTCTTAATAATTAAAAAACAGCAGCAACTCCGGCATCTATTAATGGATGAATATGTAAGAACATGTGGTCTGTTTATACAATAGAGTATTGTTCCATTTTTAGAAAGAAAACATTCTGACATATTTGTAACATGAGTTAAAGGAATCTGTGAAAAGGTAAGAGTTGTATCTTTTCAAAGAAATAAGACACACAAGGGAAAAATACATCTATGAACATATCTTCAAGATGATCTAAATAAAGACATATTGTGCTTCTCATTGGGAAAATTTAAAGCAAACATTTTAAATCTCCAACTTAACATCTCTATAGATTCAGTACTCAGTGAATTAATTTTCAAGAGTATTTTATCCAAATTGATTGTAGTAAATATTTTCAAAATTTCATAAAAATAAAGCAAAAAAAGAATAATGGGTGACACATGCTCCATCTGCTTCACCAAAACATGTGGAAGCTAGACGTGGCCCACACATGTAATCACAGAACGCTGGGACGCTGAGGCAGGAGGATCACAAGAATGAACCCGGATTGGGCAGCTGAGGGACTCAGAAGGAAGCTGTCTCAAAAGGAGATAAAAAGAGCTGGAGTTGTAGCTCAGTGCAAAGGTCAAGAGTTCAATCCCCAGTACTGCAAAACAAAAACATGTACCAGAAAACATCATGGAACAGGGTGACATTAGTAAGATAGCAGGAAAAAAGCTTGCAGCATTCATCTCCACCACCCCCCCAGAAAAAAAATCAGTCTGTAAAGCCCTTCATGAGAAAGCATATTTTCACCAGAATTAAGTGCTGTAGTTCAGGTGATAGCGTATAGCTGCTGGAACACAGAAATAAGGCAAGAGGAGGGCAGGAGGGTAGGAGTTTCCCTTTACCCTATCCTCTGCTCCAAACTCCTGCAGCCTAGCATGGAGAGAGATGCCCTTCACGTTAGAGCAGACACCTGTCACCTCAGTGAACTCTGGCCAGCCCCTGGCAAACACAGACTCCTGGTTTGCCCCAGTACCAGGCTAGCCCCTGAAACTCCAGACCCCAAGCCAGCCCAGGACAAAGGCCGATCGCTCATACAGACCCAGCTCCAGGGCAGCCCTCATTCTACCAGGTTCTGCAAGAAACAAACTGCTAGGGAGAGTGTACCTGGGAAAGCGTCATTCAGACATGGAGGAAGAGGAAGAAAAGCAGGAACTGGAGGAATTCGTCACCATTAGATTTGCTTTACAAGAAATGTTAAGGGTAGTTATTTAAATTGAAAGGAAAGAGTGGCAACTATTAGCATGAAGTTAGCCAAGCACAAAACTCCCTGTATATGTGAGAATACAGGTCAAATTCAGAATACTTAATTCTAGCATAAAATTTAAAAGACAAAAGTATTTAAAATAACTATAGCCAAAAGTCTGTCAGTGGATACAGAATATAAAAAGAAATAAAAAATAACATCAATAACATAAAATGAGGAAGAAGTTAAATAATAGAGTTTTTTTAGTTGGTGGTGGTGTTATTTTTGTCTTTCTGAGACAAGGTCTCCTATGCATCACCTCAGGCTGGCCTTGAGCTCACTTTGTAGCCCAGGCTGGTCTTGAACTCGCAATGATCCTCCTGCCTCAGCCTCCCGAGTGCTGGGATTACAGGCATGCACACCATGCCTGGCAACCACAGAGTTTTTGTAAACAACTAAAGCTAAATTGATGCCAACTGAAAACAGACTATAAGAGGACTTATAGAAGTCACATGGTAACCACAAAGAAAAAGCTTGTAGTGGATAAACAATAAAGAGAAAAGAAGCAAATCATACTGATATAAATAAATAATCTTCAAGTCACAAAAGAAGAGAGTAAGAGAGAAAAAGGATCCAAACTACTATAACACAGAAGACAAGAAAAGGATCACAGAAAGTCCTTCACTAGCAATACTTTTAAAAAATATAAATTGATTAAACTCTCCAATTAAAGGCATAAGGTAGCTAAGTGACTTAAAAAAATCTATATATACCAAGCCTGAATCATGAAGAACAGCACCTCTGAAAAAAATCAATAACAAATAAAGTGATTGAATCAATAATAAATAACCTCCCAAATGAGGAAAAGCTTAGGAGCTGACAGTTAAAATGGTAAATTCTACCAAATATCTAAAAAATTGATGCTACTCTTTCTCAAACTCTTCCCAACAAGTCAAGACAGGTAACATATCCAACTTTTTTTACAAGGCCAGCACTACTGATACCAAAGTTGACAAGGACATTCAAAGAAAAAAAAACCACAGAAATTACAGAATCAATAACCTTGATGAAGATAGTACTAAAAACTTTTCAACAAAATCCTGGCAAACAGATTTCTAAGTACAATAAAAGAATCATACTCCATGATCAAATAGGATTTAACCCAGGGACCCAACCCTGATTCAATACATACATATCAATAAATGTAACCCATTGTATAACAGAATGGAGGATAAGCTCCATGCATCATCTCAATAGACACCAAAAAAAGATCGCGCAAAATTCAACTCTGTCATACTAAAATCTTCCAATAACTTAGGTACAGAAAGAATGCACTTTAAGATAATGAAGGCCATATACTTAGGTACAGAAAGAATGCACTTTAAGATAATGAAGGCCATATATGATAAATTCACAGCTAACATCAAACCCATTCATAAACAGGTGAAAGGTATCCCTCTAAGATTAGGAACAAAATAAGGACATCCACTCTTGCTACTTTTGTTCAAGATAATACTGGAAATCCCAGCCAGAAAGTTAGGCAAGAGAAGGAAGGAAGTAAAAGGAATCCAAACTGCAAAATAAGTTAAAGTGTGCCTGTTATGGCTGGGGGATATTTTGCAAGGGGAGAACAATATAATGCAGGACACATATTTTATATGATTATTTGTAATAGTCACCCAAAGAACGATATACAAGAGAGTGCAGGAAATCTGTCCACACACTAAGACCAACGAATCCAGCTGAGGGCCTGGATCCCACAATAATGTCCTGTGTGAGTCCAGCTGAAGATCTAGAGCTCATAACAATGCCTCCCATGAACCCAACTGGAGGCCGAGAGCCCTTAACAATATCTCATGCAGGCCTGTTTCACGGATCTGCGCTGGGAAGGCCCAAAGGTCAATGGTGGAATCTAGGAAGTCTGTGCCGGCAGGATGAAGGATCTATGCTGGCAGGCTGAAGGGTCTGCACTGGAGCCAGTAAATGATGCTCAGAAGAACCAGAGCTCCCGAGAAAGGTATCACAGCCATCCTCAGCAACAGTGAGGTCCCGAGCTCCTCCAATGGTGAAGACAGCTGAGTTCCCATCAGGGAAGACAATGCAGCAAGCTTCTCCAGGAGACTGAGCAGTGCACCATCTTCCCCTCTGGAGCCAGGAAGCGGTGCTCAGATTAAGGACCAGAGCTTCCTCAAAGTGAACCAAAGCCATTCTCAGTGCCAACTAGATCCTGAGCTCCTTGGACGATGAAAACAGTCAAGTTCATCAGGAAAGCCAGCGTGACAAGCTCCTCCAACAGAACCAACAGCTCCTTACAGCTTCCACCAGCTCCCGACAGCCTCTCTTAGCTCCCAACAGTCTCTCTTCTTCATTCCCAGTTCTGTCTCTTATGCTGCTGGCAACAGTCCCCAGGTGGGCCTCCCACACCCAGCACCAGGCTTACTCAGTTCTGCTGGGGGTATGAGTTGACCACCAGTTATCAATCCACTACAGTGCCTGTCTGCAAAAGATATGTATTTCCCATCCTCAGTCTCTACCAATAATCTGTTAAAACTAATGAACAATTTCAGTACAGTTTCTGGATACAGTAAACACAAAAGACTCAGTTTCACTCCTATACACTAACAACACATAACTTGAAAAGAAACGAAGAAAACAATATCCTTCGCAAACACATTTTTAACATCGTAGCCTATTTAGGAATAAGGGATTGGAGTATCTCTATATCTATAACAAAGCTAGTGGGAACAAGTGTAGCGTTGAGACAGTAACATGTAAGTAGGCTAGCAGGACAAGCAGAACAGTCCACAACTACAATCCTGACTGCAGTCAAAAGTGCACAGCAGTGCAGTCAGCGCTGATAATCCGACACACCTGGTGTAACTGATGGCAATCACTAGGGTGGCCAGAACTGAATATACAGTTGGAAAATTCTTAGTCACCCAAGGTTTACCCTTCTCATGACAATTACAAAATTACACAGGTATCCAAAACTAAAGTGACTGATGAACAATAAAAGGGAACACTTTTGCAATACTGGAATGGGGAAAAATACAAGACATGAAACCATGGGAAGAATCGATGGAAATATTGATTGACTGATGCTGTAATTCATTTAAAACATCTACAAGACAAAGATATTTTAAAGAAAATTACAAGGCCAGTTCAAGACAAGTAGCACTGTAGGAGAACTTATTTGTATATGATATAACAGAAATAAAAGAGGCATACATAATATTTAAAATGCTCCTATAACATATTTTCAAAGAGAAGAAGAAAGATCATTCATTTTTTAAAAATAGAAAAAATTAGCATGGGATATCCCTAAAGAAACAAATGACTGGTTAATATTCAAAGATATATTTAAATATTCCTGATCATTAGGCAAATGGCCTCATTCAACCACGAGAAGAAATTGGTCATGACTTCTTGTGCTATTTCCAAAATTGGCCAAGTTCCCATCCTTTATGCTATCTCTTTATTCAGCATTATCTTTTGTTGATTATGGAACTATAGTCTTTTCACTAAAGTTTCCCTGTGTTCTCTACAGTCATTTTGCACTGCAACACTAGTTGATAAAAATTTTGAGTGCTTTTTAGCCCTTCAATAAAAAAAAAAAAATACTTAGCATTGGTCTCCTAGGGCTGCCTTAAAAATATACCACAAACTGAGTGACATAAAATGAGAATAAAGTATTATTTCACAGTTCTGGAGTCTAGAAATGTAAATCACAAAGTTGCTAGGGCCACACGCCCTGAGACCGGCATGGCAAGAATCTTCCTTTGCCCAATCTAGGTCCAGTGGCCCCATTTCTTTGGCTGTGGCTGCACCACTGCAATCTTTGTGTCTCCCTTCAGTGGCATCTTCCCTCTGTGTGTTTCTGTGTCTTCACATGCAATTCTCTCTGTGCCACTCTATTCTTACAGAGATATCAGTCATAAGACATCAAGGCCTCAAGCTGTTCTCAGATATGACATTAACTTAACTAATTACATCTTCAGTGACCCTATTTCCAAAGAAGGGAATATTCTGGGGTACTAGGGGAATAGAATTGAACAAACGCTTTGAGGAGGACACACTACAAACCCGTAACACTGCACTCAACAATAAAAAGCAGTGAACTATCCATACACACAGAGACTTAGGTGAATGTCAAAGGTATTATGCTGAATGAAAGAAACCAACCTCAAAAGGTTACATATTTCATAACTATTTATATGACATTCTCAAGAGACAAAACTACAGTGGTGGAGAACAGATCCGTACTTGCCATAGGGTAGGAGGAGGGGAAGGGTATAGTATATACAAAGGTTGTCAAAATACACAGTGAGTGTTTCAACTCTATAAATGCACATGACATGTACAGTTACAAATTCCCTATTATGAATATGACCATTATGTATACCTAAAATGTACCAATAAACATCATTTAAAAAAATTTTTAAATAAACTTTAAAAATGTATGGCATTATAATGAAATACACGTCATCCTTCAAAGTACTCCCCGTTTTTTTAAACACTGTTGTCCAATCGTTCCTGCCACCTTCTGAAGCAGTTCTGGAAGTCCTCTTTCATGAGTTTTGTACTAGGTATAATTAACATTATGGGGCTGGGGATATAGCTCAGTGGAATAAGCGCTTGCCTAGCAAGCGCAGGGTCCTGAGTTCGATCCCCAGTACCGCAAAAAAAAAAAAAAAAAATTAACATTATGATGGCTGCTGTTGCTGAGTGCCAACAGGCGGAAAGGCAGGCTCATAACAACACGAGAGTGCTTCCTCTTCCACTATACTCACCTGATCTGGAATTGGGGAACTTTTGGCTTTCCCCCAGAGTCAAAATGATTATGAAAGATAAAACATTTTGAACCAATTTGGGACATAGAAGCAGCCATGACAGTGCAACTAAAAGACACTCAATGAAGAAGACTCAAGAACTGCTTGAGAAAGTAGCTAGAATGATGGAATAAGTGTGTTCACAGCAAGGGGAAAGTGTTTTGAGGTGGATTAGTGGCATTGGGTGTTTTATGGGAATAATGTATTGAATTTTAAAAAGTCACTATATTTTTGGTCATAAGTGGTAAAGAAGCCACACAAAAGAGTGATTTTTGGTGGTGAACAAAATTGCTCTGTAATTTGTTTGCAGTTGTGGTCACATGAATATATGCACATGTTTAAACTCACAGATTAAGCGTAGCTAATACAAGATGTTCCAAAATCCAAAACATTTTTGAGTGCCAACAAGACATCACAGGTGGTGGAAAATACCAACTGTACAAATCACTGTCTGAATAATACCTTTGTTTTCAGATGGTTTAACGTATACAAACTTTGCCTCGTTCACAAACTTATTTAAAATATTGTATAAAATTATATTTAGGCTTTGTGTACAAGGTATACATGGATAAACTTCTGTTAAATTGGGTTCTTATTGCTGAGATGCCGTATTATATGAGATGTGATTAAAAATACAGAAAATGTTTAAAATTTTTATAAAAGATTATTACAGCAAAAGACACGTTAATTCCCTTTAAAATACTTTCCCTTGCTTCAAACACACTGACAACATTTCTTTGTTCTTGGCAATGTTGTTTACTGTAATAAGGTTTTTATTTTTTTAACTTAAACATTCACTGTATCTTTCAATTACCCTTGAATATCTGAAAATGTTCCTAAACCTGAAAAAAACAAACCATGAAACACTTCTTGTTCCAAGTATTTTAAACTGCACTTAAAACTCACTACATTGTAAATCAAGAAATAAAAAATTAAAAGACAGCACAATTAAGAGTGTTCTTGAACCTCTGCCTTGCATGGGTTTTAATGTTGTGAGGTCCGTCCAAGTATTTAGACTACAATTATACACTGTGTTGTTTGTGTGACATAAAATCAGCCCCAAGCAGAACAAAATGATTCTGACGTATTCCCATCTCACATGTACAGCTCTTGATTTGATAGCTTTTCCCCTGTTGAGAGCCGTAATTCAGTATCGTTTATTCATCATACACTGCACAAACTGATGATCCCAGTGTCAATCCGACAAAAACATAGAATTTCTTCAAGGAAAAAAAAAAAAGAGAAATGGTTATGCTGTGCAATGCTCATGTAATGAATATAATTCAGATATAAATTCTGTTTTCCCAAAAAATTTCATAATGACCTGATCTCTCCACTGCTCTAAGAATTACTGTCTTTAGTATTGTCCCATGATCATCTCAGTCCACTGCTCACACTATGAGATACTCAGCGTGTAAGGGAGAATTTGTGTTTCATGTTGATTCAGTCCCTCAGGATATGTAGATTTGTGTCCAAGGCAATGCAAACTTTTTATGCCAGGCTGTTCTTGGTTCTCACGTGTGGAATCTGAATAATTTCAGTTCTCCTTTCACCAAAGTTCTCTCAGCTTTAAGAATATACTTATGTGCATAACAATAAGCACCTAGAATGCCTTGCTCCTAAGGTAAGTCAATTATGGGAAACCTGACTGGCTACACCCCCTCCTATGTCTTATCTCTCTAGAACCCAGTCCTCAAACACTTAGGCCAGGGAAAATGGAAAACAAGTCTGAACATCCCAGGCAAGGTGACTAGGATGTACCAAGCAAAGGAGATTGCCTGCAAAGCCTAAAGCAAGCTGCTTCACTCATACTATCTGGATTTGAACTGCTGCCACAGCACTTCCTATCTCTATGACCCCAGAGGAATTAGTCAGCTTCCAGGTGTCTCCATTTCCTCATCTGTTTAATAGGAGAAATAAGAATAAACTACTTCACAGAGTGGTGAAGACTTGGAGCCCCTGCTCAGCAAATGAATGCATTCTGCATAAGTAACTGCCATTATCGTCAAAGTGGCAAAGACCACACAGAGGTTTTATACAGGGAGTAACATAATATTTTGACTGAAAAAAGAAAATCTCATTCTAGCTGTGCTTCAGGTAATGGGAGATGAGGAAGCCCCAGGAGTATGCGTAGAAGCAGAGTGTGAGGTGTGAGGTGTGTTAAACATCAGGTGGTAGAGCAGTGAGAGGCACTAGGCATGGATTTCACGTTCTGTTAGGAACTTGACCTAATCAATCAGGATCACAGCTAAAAGATAAGAGTTTAGTCTCTATGGATCACCCACACAGAAACAGCCAGCATACACATGGGAGTGAGTACAGGCTGTGGATGTCAACATGAAGACTCAACCTGCAGGAGTGGGTGGAGACATTGTTCTCCAGGGAGTCGGTAGGATACAAAGTAAAAACAAGAGTTTCAGAAGCATTTGAGGAGCTTCAGGGTAAAAAAGTCAGAGAAGAGATAGACAAAGAGAATTAAGAGTGAAGCAAGTAAAGGAAGGGATGGTAAGATCTACTTGCTATGACTGACCTGTTGCTTTTCTTGTTTTGAGGATATCTAAGTATGCCATATTGAATTAGACCTGATTCCAACCTCAGCTCTACCACTTAGCCACTCACCCAATTTTGCATGGGTCCAGGAAGTCAATAAAAGCCACTTTATTCAGGTATAAAATCATATAATAAAAATACACATAATATTCCCATTGTTGAATCAATGTATAAAAGCCACAGGGTGTAAGAAACTGCACCTCTATCTTTTCTATCAAAGGACTTAAACTGAAGCTCCATCTGAGACTCCAGTCCGCCCTACGCTTCCCTCCCTCTTCACTTACAGCAGAGTTTGGAGAACTGCTTGCTCGGTTTAAATTCTGCAAAGGTAGCTTATCAGTAGCTAAGGACTTTCTGTTCCCCACACTCTCTCCCCTCCAGATCTTCCTTCCCCTCACCAACTCCTTCAATCCTCCCCTGGTACCATTTATTTATTATTTTTTTAAATTTTATTTTAAAGACAAAAGAGTGGAGACATACGAACCAGAAAAGCCATAAACAATACAGAAAATACAAAGTTATACAGAATATAGTAGGGAATTAGCTCTGGATGCTGTCTTACATAAAGTTACCTTCACCTTTGTTACTCAGTTACACAGATGATGGCCCGTTTGATCATTCAATTTTTCTCCTCCCTCATCTCCATTGCCCTACCACTCAATCAGTCATCTTCCCTGTGATAATAACTATACTCCTGCTTTTATCTAAATCCTTGGACTCTCGCCTTGGGAAGAGATATAGCTGCCTCAGATTATACTATAACATACATGGGTTATACAAACTGCCATGGTTAGAGGTGGGAAAGCACATATGCTCACAGCGGACCACCCGGCTCTACCCTGTCATCGTGCTATGGGTGGGGGCAGGTCCAGTCCATGAGGTGCCCTAAGCGGGGCCCTCAGCGGAGCAGCCACTGGGCCCACAGCAGAGCAGCAGTGGACCACCCGCGGGGCCCACAGCGGCACACCCGCGGGGCCCACAGCAGCGCAGCTGCGGGGCCCACAGTGGAGCAGCCGTGGGGCCCACAGTGGCGCAGCCACAGGGCCCACTGCAGATCATCCGCGGGGCCCACAACAGAGCAGCCACGGGGCCCACAGCGGCGCAGCCGCGGACCCCACAGCAGTGCAGCTGCGGCCTGGTACCATTTAAACTAGCCAGTCAAGATAGATTGTGAACCTCCACCTCAACCAATGGGAAAAGGTCAGATGATTCTCCTGCATTAGAGATAAAAGGGGCAACCCTCCTTTGTCCTGTGCACCTGGTACCTCACTGCTGGGGCGTGCTCATATCCTTTTGCAAAAGCGAAAGCTTTGTAGAGATTTCCTGATCTATGAGTGCTTTATAATCACTGACAAACTGAGACTTGGGATTTATTTCCAAAAAGAGGAAGACATGTAACACATGTGTATAGCCACCCCCCACTGTCATTACACCATGGGAAGATCCATTAAGAACTTCCAAAATGTTCTCAGACATTTCTCCTTAAGAAAATATGTGTAACCATGAAAACGGAACACCTGAAGAGCAGCTTTTGGAAGGAATCTCCACCTAGGATGAATTCTATGTTTCTTACTTTAGCATGATTATTTCAAGCACACCAGCTCCTGACACACCTACTCACGCCCCACAGCATTCTTTTCTGATCCCACTTTCCTGTACTTTGGTAACAGAAATTGTCTAAGTTCTCTGACTGGCCCGCACCAGCTCTGGTGAAGCTTTATTTGCTTTCAAAGGAATGTGTGTTTCAGCTACCTCTGGCCACTGGAATGTACAGGGATGGGTGTGAGGGGCTGAAGGACAATCTCAAGAGTAACCTAAGAGGAGAACAGTGTTTTGGATCATTTAGGAAGAAAGAGAAGGTCACACAATGGCTTGAGGGTCAAGAGTGGGTATGAAATGGAGACAGGGGAATGTGACTCTGTAGCTCAGGCAAATAGGAAAGAACTTTACTCAAACAGCCTTCTCGGTAACACTAAATAAGCCTGCAGAGGTAGAAGAGTGGAAACAGTGCACACAGCCATCTGTAATATGCCCTCATCTATGAAACAAACAGCAGAGGAAGATCCAGAAAAGAAGAAGCCAGAGGCCAGACATAGCCACTAAAGTTGTGTGTCCACGACTCACTTGACACACCCACAAAGTGTGCCTTATCCATGCCATAGATGGCTCCCAACTATCAAGTTGGCAATCAAGATTAACTATGACATTGCCCACCCTGCCAGTCAGCTCCAGAGAAAAGCCAGTATATGATCTAAACTACCAGTGAAACCCAAAGCCTTGTACAGTATGGACCCTAAAAACAGGAACATACTCTATCACTACCAGTGCCGCAATTCTTGGTCATGGCTCTGTTCCCTTGGAAAGTTTCTCCTTGAGTGAGCCTTCCAAGTCTAACTGCATATTTTAGGAGTACAGTTGGCTGAGATTGCCAGCCACTGAACGTTGGCAGTAAAATGGGAAATTATTCCCCAAAAGGTCCAAGTTTAGTACAAAACTTTTTGATGGGTCAATAGATGCAGCATCTTCTTCTGCATGTAAAGCATGTTTCTTCATAAAAACCCACACTGCTTTCATCCTCTCCCTCCACACTTGCTGGTCTCCCCCTAGTGCCAAACAGTTTAGAGCCCCTATGAGAGGCTAGAGAAGCCCTAAGCAGACACCATACTTTCCAGATCTCATTGTGCACCTATACAGAACACCCTGTCCTTTCTTCACTTCGCATTCCCTCCAGGTACAGAAGGAATAACCTCAGAAGACCCCCAAACCTGTACAACACACAGCAGAACAACAAATAGCATGGTCATCATAATTATGTGGAGGAGAAAGGAGGTATTAGGGATAGGAAAAATAAGAAATAAGGTGTCTCAGTTACTTTTCTCTAGTTGCTGAGACAAAATACCCAATGCCCAAAAGGAAGGAAGGAAAGGTTTATGTAGCTCACAGCTTGTGGAGGTTTCAGTCCATAGTTGGCTGGCTCCAAGACAGAGTGGCACATGGCAGAGGGCAACTATTCATGGCGGCAGAACAGAAAAAGCAACAAGAGCAAAAGGGAAGAGTGGCAACTGGAAGAACAAGCTCCTTCCCCCACTGATATTATAATGCAAACTACTTGTCCCAGGGCAAGTGTAGCACTCACATCCATAATTCCAACATTGGATCACGAGCCAATAATAAACTCTAGAAGCCTGCCCCATGATAGTATGAGGCTTTAGGGGGACATCCAGATACAAACCATAGCATAAGGAAATAAAAATTTGTTTTAATTTTTCATGAATCCAGGAGAAAGGGGAACACACACTTAGAATACACTCAGAGGTGGGATTTACATGTAATGGAGGGATTTAAAAATAATGAAGAAGGGTCCACCCACTTTGGGGCCCGAGAATTTGTGAAAAGGTTTCCTGTCAGAAGTGGTATTTGAAGTACAACTTAAAGGCTAAGTAGAATTTGTCAAGTCAGTCATGTGGGGGTTTTTCTAGCTCATTTAGAATTTTCAAATTTTTTATGCCTTACATGAGTGTTTAGAAAGGGCATTTACATCTTTATTATATGTTATAAAACAGAGTAATCCCAAAAGATTTAAAATAAGACACAAAATATCATCAAATAAAAAAGCACACAAAATGCAACTGGTAACACAAACACCACAACAAATAGCAATTAAACTAAAAAGTGTCAGTAAGGGACCTAGGAGAATATTTTATTAATATGTGATCCATAAAGGAGCTCTCAAAGTCATTGGAAATTATTCACTCAACCACAGAACTTCAAAATATTTATTTAAAACAAAACCATTCAGAATTTCATGCAGAAAGTAACACATGTCTTGCTCAGAGACTTAACATTTTAAAACATTATAAAAAAATAAGCAGTGGTACAGTCCCAACATTCTGGCAGTCAGAGGCAGAAACATCACAAGATCTAACCCGTGAGCTCAGCCTGGACAACTTAGCAACTTAGCAAAACCTTGACTCAAAAACTCAGAAGGCCTGGGGATATAGTTCAATGTGAAGGCACGGGGTCGGGTTCCCAGTACTGAACAAAATAGAGAGAAGAGACCAAGGCTTTCATCAAAATGTATATTTTGTGTATATATTAATTTTCAATCTTACAGGCTCCACTCTTATGGCTTTACCTAATCCTTAACACCTTCCAAAGGACCCACCAATAAATGCCATAATTAGATTTAACTTCAATACATGAAGCCTCGGGGGACACTCAAACCAGAGCACACATCTATATTCTGTACACAGAAAACCGATATCCTTTAAAAAAATGCATCAAAAAGTCAATGTGTTTATTAGGCCATAAACAAAACATCAATAAATTACCCCAAAGTTGAACATTTTAAAAGGTACACAGAGGAATTAATGTGGCACATTTAAAAACTACTAACAAATATCCATTCGAAGATTTAAAATAGTTTTCTAAGTGACTCTTGAGTTAAACAGAAATTCAAACCTGAAATTATGACCTGTTCAGAAATGAAGAAAGAGAACATGACACGTCTAAATGATGGAACGTAGCAGTGGTCTAAGAAAAATTTATGACTTTAAACGCCTGTGTTAGGTAACACGGAAGATTGAAAGGGAATAAACTAAACATTCAACTCGAGGAACTGGAAAAAGAGAACAATTTTAAAAAAACACTAAAGAAAGTAGGAAAGAAAGAATGAATAAAGATATAAACAAATAAATGGAATAGAAAAAGAAAGAAAAACAAGAGACTATAACCACAAAATTAAAAGCTAGCTTTGTAAAAGCAGCCATAAGATAAATTTCTGCCAAGATGGATCAAGAAATAAAGACACAAATAACAACGTGAAGAATGATAAAGAGGAAATACCTACAAATGTGGAGAAGGTTTATACCATATGTAAATTTGTGTCATTAAATCCAAAAGTCTACAGTAGGTAGATTATTATTAAGAAATTACCAAAGAGGACAAAAGTCAGAAAAGTAACTCTCCCACATCACTAAGCCTAGAAAATTGTTTCATGAACAAGTTCTACCAATATGCCTATAACAGATAATCTGTCCTTGATTGTGACTATTTTAGAACACTAAAAAGACTTCACATTTTCCAAATCATGCTGGAAGACAAACATAAAGCTAAAAATTTCCCCCAGAAACAAAACCCTCAACAGAACAAATTAATTTCATGCATAAATCCAAACGGCAAAAAAACTGTATCATAGACTGCTGGTTTTAGTTTAGCAGAATCTTAATGCAGTAATACAACAGGGAAAAGTAGGATTTTGTGGGGAAGCTCTGATGGTCCAACAATAAGGAGCAAGGGCACAGGATTTTGTTTGTGATTTGTTCCTCTGTGGGTCTCTAAGTTCCCCTAAGTCTCTCCCCTTTTTCCTCTTGATCACAGAACACCAGGGCTGCTGGCATCTGTTAGGAAATGAAACATCTTCACAAAATAAAAGGAACCACCTTCACAAAACAAAAGGAAATTCTAGACATTCATCTCCATAAATGTTAAAAATCTTGATAGGTATCTGCCTAAATGCCCAATAAAAACTCACAGTAAGCTAGAAACAAGAGTTTTGTTTCACCTCATAAAGGACATTTAGCCCACATCCAATGCAAAATCCCACTTAGACACAATGTAAGTATTCTTTTTAAAATACAGAAGTTGAATGTTGCTGTTAGTATTCAACATTGTTCTGGATATTACTGGCATTACATCAAGTTTTTTAAAAAATTTAAGGCTATTAAAATTGTAAAGAAATCCATTAATGTCATTATTTGCATATGTTACTTTTCTTACCTAAAAACTGCTAAAATCAACTTTATCTTTTAATTAGAAATTTATTAAGCTGACTGATTACAAGCAAAAATCAGTAGTTCTCCTAAATACCAATAAGAATTTATAATGGAGGGTACATGCTAATTATAATAGTTGATACAAAATGCCTGGTGGTAGGTGTAATTAAAATGTACAGGATATAAGGAAAATAACCCAAACATACTGGAGTATATTAAAAATCCTTATGTTAAAATATACACCACATCCCTGGATCAAAAAGTTAAGCATTGATGTCCTGTCTCAACGTAACCCCACTAAGAATCCCAATATAATTTTTAATGCAACTTAAGAAACTGCTGGTAACATTTAAGTGGAGATGTAAAAAATGAAAATAGAAATCCCCAGGACCCTCCCCTAAATTCTCTGATGTTAGGGAGAGGGAAGAACATGCCAGTGTATTTGCCAGCCTAGAAATCAGCATGAAGACAAGCAGAATGTGTAGAAACTGTACTAATGAAAAAGCTGGTCCTCCCGGACAGATGAACGGGTGGAGCAGAACAGATAATGCTGAAATAGACCAGGCACATGTGGAAAGCATGATTATGTTATAA
The DNA here is from genome assembly GCA_004027595.1 of Dinomys branickii. Lineage (NCBI taxonomy): Eukaryota > Metazoa > Chordata > Mammalia > Rodentia > Dinomyidae > Dinomys > Dinomys branickii. Next base: position 85,361 of record PVLD010002263.1, read on the forward strand.
GAAATCTTGCTACCTACTGCAGAGGGGACGAAAAGTATTTTCCCACAGTTGACCCTGAAAGAAATTAAATTCCAAGTTGATTTCTACACGTAAAAATAAATACATAAGAAAATGTTTTCAGTTATGAAACAGAACATGAAAATCACAAATAAAAGTAAAAACAAGATTCACTAACTTCAAAATGTACATGCCTGTGAGCTAAAAGGTACTCTAAATATAACTGAAATATTGACAGCAAATTGGGGGAAAAAATACAAGAAACTGGGACAAAGAATACAATGTTATTAATACCAAAGCGACAGGCAGTGTGGGTGAGTTAAGTCAAAACTCCTTATCAATTTGTTTTGACTTTTCCCGGCTCCATTACGGACATGATAAATGTCCTCGTAGCGCAGCCTTAGTCTTCTGATAAGAAGAACAGATGCTACCAGTACTGCTAATCTAGAATCAAGAGGAAAAGGTGGAGACGCAGGGTGCAGCCAGAGACCACTACAGGAAAAAAGAACAAACTCTTGCATTTTGAAGTTTATTCCTTAGCAGCATGATTAGTGAATTTGTGCTTTCTTCTGTGGTCAACAGGAATTTAAAAGCAGTTCTTGCTGAAACCCTAGCCTCTCACTTGGGCCTGCATATGCTCAGTAAGTGACCAAAAGCAGAAGAAAGCTGGACCTTCCTTATGCATCCATAGTCTTGCTGTGGCTATATGGTATGTTAATCATTTGGTAGAAGTCTCTCATTCCTAAATTGACCTACTGTTCTAGCTCATCCTCCTTTAAGATGAAGAACGCTAAGTTAAGAGTAACAAGAGCGATTTTCAGGATTCATTAAGTTGGCTGTTTACCAGCTTTTATAACGTTCTGTTACAGACCTCCTCCTTGGAGCAACAGCTAGAAGCCCCCAGCCATTATCCTGAACCAGCAGTCCCCTGAGTCCTGGGAAAGCAGAGCCTCACAGGATTTATACTGTCACCAACAGTGACAGTCATTTCATGGGGACTGAGCTGTACCTCAAGCCACAAGGATTCCTCCAGAGCTGCGAAGCCAGGACTGAGATAATGACTGGCTAGACTCCAACCCACCACAGTACCCTGCAAAAGTAGTCTCTGTTCTTTTGGGGCTGAGCTGCTCCAGTCTCCTTCACCAGAGCGGGCTCCGCTCAGGCTACTGTAGCTGGAGCCCTTTCCTCATCCCTGCTCTCACCTTCTAACTGAAGCCTGTGCCTGTCGGTGCACACCACAGCTTTAATACACTTGTCATGAAAGCAAGGGTCCAGGATAGCTGGTGACACACAGAGACCCCAGTGCTGAGAAGACTGAAGCCTAAAAACAAACACCCGCTGCCTCCTGTCTCTAGGCCTCCCAGTGGGTTAAGAAAAATAAATCTGTATTTGCTTAAGTCACTGCTCATCTCGTTCCCGTTCCTCAGAAAAGATGCTTCCAATTACTAACAGCTACATTTAAAAAGCATTGTCGAAGCCACTAAAGTAAGGACAAACCATCCAACAGCACAACTGGTAAGGATCAGAACAGATAACTTAAAGGAAAAGAATAAAGTTGCACCAAACTCAAAAGACTAAGCTTGTTGTTGGGGAGAGAATACAAGAGTGAAACAGCACTGCTTAGCCTTCAGATTGGCAAAAATGAAGATAGAGAGAGAAAGACATAGAATACCGAGGGCTGTCACTATCATATGAGATTTCTTGGCACAGTTGTTTTGAAAGTTCATTTTCAGGGAGTTGATCAAAACTCCAAAGGGTCTTCCCCGAACCCAGCGTTTCTACTTCTTAGATTCTATCTTACATTTCTTAAATGCATGTCTGCGCAAAGACATAGGTTCGAGCCATTGTCCATTTCCTATCATCTTGTTTTAAAATTCTGTATCATTTTTATTGTTTTTTATTATCTTTAAAATAAAAAAATACATGTTCAAAGAGGTTCATTGTTGGATTGTAATAAAAAGAGGACTTTACACAACAATTCATATAAACACAGTGTATCAGTCACTCTCCCATCACTGAGACAAAATAGCTAATACCCAAAACTTATGAAGGAGAAGTTTACTCTGGCTCGTGGTTTGAGAGGGTTCAGTCCACCCCTGGTCAGATGGCTCCGAGGAAGAAAGGGCAGGGTGGAAAGGCCAGGCAAAGGAAAGCTCCCGGGCTCCTCAGAGGGAGAGGGGTGGAGCCAACGGCAAGAACACGCAGTATCAGTTCTTGCCCCAAGAGACTCTCCTTCCCCAAACCAGGCCCGTCACCTAAACAGCATGGTCAGCTATGGAATCCTCAGTGAATTAATCTGCTAATGAGTACAGTGACTGCATGATCTGATCACCTTCCAGAACCCCACCTCTGAACATACAAGACCTGGGCAGGGGGTGGGAGGCGTCACAGCCCTAAACCACAACAAATGGCCACGTGAATAATCACATACAGCAATTTAAAAGACAAAGAGTAACTTTATGTGCTGACGTGGAAGAATGTCCAAGATGTATTGTTTTAAAATAAAGTAAAATCTCAAATACACTTTTTCATTCAATAATTTCTGAATGCATAAAAAGGAACGAATGAATGAATGAATGATCTCAATTTTGTTTAAGCAACAAAACTGTGAACATATCTTGCAAAAGCATAGAGAAAAGTCTTAGGGGTTGCGTACCCAGGCATTAAAAAAATAGATACATTTAGGGAGAAAAAAAATGAAGTAGATTTGGTATGAAATGTATGTAGCTTTCTGCTTTAACGCTTCTAGTTCTTTCTCCTTCCTTCCTTCCTTCCTTCCTTCCTTCCTTCCTTCCTTCCTTCCTTCCTTCCTTCCTTCCTTCTTTCCTTCCTTCCTTCCTTCCTTCCTTCTTTTAATTGCTACTGGGGCTTGAACCCAGTGCCTTCACACAGAGTTACACCCAAACATTTTCTTGAATTATTTTAAATTTTGAAACAGAGTCTCTCTAAGTTGCTATGTTGCTGAGACTGTACAAAAAAATTGCAATCCTCTTGCTTCAGCCTCGCTGAGTGCTAAGATTACAGGTACGCATCACCTTGCCTGGTCTATCTCCTGTCCCTCTCCCACTTCTTTTACATAAACATATATTCATTTGGGAAATTTTAACTGTGCGAAAAATCTGCCCCGAGTGTTCAGGGAATTTACTCCTCTAACTCATCTGCAGGTGAGCTCAAGAATACAAACCCAAAGATTACCTTAGAGCAAAATACTGCAAACTGCTCCAAAACAACAAGATATAAACTTCAGGACACTGGGACAACTTGAAAGAAGCCATTTAAAACCCATTAAAATGAAGTTCAAGCAGTGCCAAGCCAGATCACCTTGCACAAAACCATCTTGGTTCCTAGAATGACAATGCAGACCAAGACTTGCATGATAATCAAATTCCTGCATGCAAAGCCACAAGTCACTGCCACGTGTGTAACAGGACTCATTAATGGCTGTGATTGAAAGACCAAACCTGATGAGAGTTGTTAAATGTAGGTGATGATTTGATGGATCTTCCATGATGTTTATTACTAAAGCCTCTTTGCCAAAATAGCTAAGGTTCCTTTGGCAGCTGGTCTCCAAAGACATCTTTTTAACCCAAATGCCGCTACAAACCACACCTCCCAGCATTCCTCCTCTCATAGCGTTTCTTCCTGTCAAATCTGTAATGGTGATAGATTTTCCTGTTGACCCACAAAATACTGGAGAAGTAAAGCAGGTCTCAGGTTTTCTAAGAAGCCTGGCATCTTCCATGGGGAGGCTTAGACAGGCTTCTTGGAAATTTGCTGCCCTGTGAGAGGGCAGCATGATGGAGATCACCATGCTGTGCAAATCCCCAGCAACATGGAAAGTCACAAGGAGGCCTGGGGAGGACAGCTACCAGCAGAAGACAACACAAACCACTGGGAGGGTAAGCCCAGGCAAGTCCTACTGGAACTGCTCTCTCTACTAAGTACTGCTCAGCTGAGATACATGAAGCCGCGAAACTATGAGAAATCATAATAGTCTTTTCCATCTACTAAATTTGGGGGTGGTTCATAGGAAGCAATAGACAGCAAGAATAGTCACTTTCCAAGGAGAAAATGATCCTAGAGGAGAAATTAATTGAAAGTTATGTTTTAGAAGTACAGGAAATCTTCACATGAAGATTTAGTAAATAGTTTGCACTTGTTGTTTATGTTGTGGATCTCTTTATATGGTTAATTTTATGAAATCCGCTTCTTCAGAAGTGCGTCATTATCAGTCCCATTTTATAGGTCATGAAACTAAAATTTTAGAGGGTCAAATAACTAGTTCAAGATCATATAACTAGTAAACACTAGAGCCAGCACATTTTCATAGCACTTACTCTCCTGGGGAATACAAAAAGAATATGGTCAGATTTTCAAAAGAAAAGTATAATCAGATATTCAAAACAAAGGAACTAAGCTCCTTAAGTTCGAAGTAACTACTGGCCCTTAAAGATTCTGATTCCTAGGATTCTGATGGTTGAAACCATAGCTGAATGACTTCTTTATAACAAGATTAATAAAGCACAAAGATAAAGTAAGTTTTCACGGTGAATTCAAGTAATTTACTAGGTATTTAAAATGTACAAGTCCAGGTCCTAGTTTTTAGGGGAAAAACGACTTTTTAAAAACGACACACACATACTCGATTTCTCCCTTCAGAAATCACAGTCCACAGTGGGAGAGACACAGAGAAGAGAAAAATCACATTAGAGTGAGATAAGTGAAAATATTAAAATCTATATGAAGTGTTTTAAGATCTGACTGGAGAAATCCTACATTGAGTAATGCAATTATCTTCATTTATTTTAACATAAACTCATATCTTTCCCTATGAAATTCTTAGCCTTCTACATCAATCTTGTAAGTATTTCATTCAGCCTAAAACAAATGGTTCATAGTGCCACGTGTAATCCCCAAATTTAACCCAAATCTCCAAGACTCCCTGAGACGACCTTTTCTTGAACAAAAGACAACCTCACCAGAACCACTTCCCTGCCCAATGGAAAGGGCACATTCTGCAGCTGGGCCCACATATGATCAAGAGTCCAAAATGTCAAGGAGCCATTGACTTGAGAGTTTGTGCCAATGCATTGGAAATACGGTTTCTTCTTGCGGTGGGGCTGGGCTCAGCCCCAAAGTGCCAGATGGTACTGGATATTCAAGAAGAAAGCCATCTGCAGCATCTCCTTCTCTGGCCATTACAATTTGTACTGATTAGAAGCCTCCATCAGAATGTCTTTAGGATGCTTAAGCATGGAATTCCTAGCCTGTTCATTACAGGTCTGAGTTTGAGACTATGCTTGCAGCTAGAAGACTAGTAGAAGCATACCAGAAGAATATGCTCCACACCACCCATTAGGGCAGGTCTTCATGTTCCTCAGGCAATTTTCTTTTAAAACTCATGGACTATAAACACAGGTGCACATATATCACTGTGGTATGTTTTCAGTTCTTCTGGAAAAACACCCAGGAGGGGAATAACTGGGTTAAATAATTATACCACTAATATCTGTGGGTTTATTGAAAGGAACTATTAATGTGTAATTGTTTGATCAATCTTGCATACCTGTATCTGGTTACATGTGCAACCATTTTGAAGATGACATTGTATAGTATGACAAGCATTGTTAATATCCTATCACCATGTTTTGAAATTCTGTATCATTTTTATTGCTTTCTATGCTGTTTTGTTTATGTATTTGTTTTCGTTATGTTGTTTTCTTTTAAGTGAAAAACAGAATTTATATGTACATATAAGGATAGCTGGAATAGGTGTATTTCTGATGTCTGTAGTTTACTGAGAGGAACAGTCAATGCTTAAAATTTTCTTTTTTTCTTGACCAATTTCACACGCTTGAGTCTGGTAATGAGAATGACTGATCTGAAAACAACATGCAGTATAAAAACCATTGTTGAACTCCTACCATGTTGTATGGTGATGCTTTGCATCATGTCCAATTTTATTTTAATTATTTTTTTTACTTGTTACCGTCTTTGCTTGATCAATCTTACATTCCTATGTCTAATGGACTGAACAATTTCGTTGAAGATAACAGTATGTAATACAGCAGCCATTATAAATTTCTACCATTTTGTCTTGAGGTCATGTATCATTTTTGTGGTTTTTCTGTTGTGTTGATTTTGTCTGCATTGTTCTTTTGTCACTTTTTAATTTAAAAAAACCTCATGAACTAGACGACATTTTAGACTCACTCATGAAGGCTCATCAAACAACACAAAGAACTACACAAGACTGACCCTGACTCTGGATGAAATCTGAAGGAAAAAAGGTAGAAGAATTAAATGCAAATTTCATCTAGTCAACCATGAGATGCATCTGTCTCAGACAAAAAGTCTACTTGACCACTGATTGGGCTTGGCAGATACAATATCTAGGAGTGGCCTGCAACCATAAAACCCGATACTGTCTATATAGGACGCAAGGTGCAAGACTATGTAATTCCTTAGAAGAGGATGTTCACTAAGAGATGATATTCTCTTCTGAATCAGTTTTTGTGCCTGTGGGTTGATACATTATTTCCTCACAGTGCACAAAGCACTAAAATACTCATAAAATGAGTTAATGACCCATTTAAAAATGCCCTTTATGGAAAAATTCACTACTCTGTTCTAGGAAACTGCCATTACATTATCCTTACTGTTATAACATCACAGCATCTAAAAACTATTTACATGGAAGCACTGTCTAGCCTGGAAGTTACATGATGACCAATAATCTATGTGATATTAGGAGTAAAATACAATATGAAAGTTATGCTTTATAACTTATCAAAATACTCTTTATTAGAATAGTCAAAACTCCATATTGTGTTCATAAGTCCGTACCCATGGTAAAGCTTCTGAATGGAAGCAGATTGCTTCTCAAAATAGCTCAAAAGAAGCCTAAACCAATCTCAAATTTCTCCTGCAATAAGCAGAGCTTTCTGTCAGTTACCTGCCACAAAGAACTTCCGGGTAACATTGTAAGGATATTTATATCAGAGAGATTTAAGGAATTGTGGACAGGGACCTTCTGGAGACTATCTCCATCACATTCCACCACATTCTGGGTCATTATCAAAATGTGAAAATGATCATTCAAAAGAACATGTGGGGTTTTTATTGGTTAACACATCATGGCCATATCTTTCCGGATGTAACCACTGTAATATAAGACAAATATGGCACAGTGGAAATGTTCTAGATGTGATCTCTTTTATGCCCTTAATTTCTTCTTTGTAATCTCTATTGTTAGCCTTTTTCCAGCAAAGAGATTGGACCTTCTTTAAAACTGATCCCAGGTGCCATGCTGTACAAAGTGCAACCTGCCTTTGTGATCATGACTTGACCAGCACAATTAAACATTCTTCCAAAAGGAGCATATCAAGGGCAAAAAAAATCCTGTCCTTAGATTCTTACAGTTGATGAAACTCTCACTCTGACAATTTATCATGTACCAAAATGTGACAAGAGTGATCAGTGAACACAACAGTGAAGGCCCTGTATTTTTATAAACACTAGAAAGAACATAACACCCCAGTGTGAGAAACAATAAAAGCCAAGTACACAACTCACAGAACCTTCTCCAGTACTTTGGAGACCGGAGGTCCCCACTCAATAACACTGGGCAGGAGGGTGGAGAGGATGCTTTCCTCCTCCCAGTGACCTCTCGCAATCGCTAAGAAACCACAACTAACCATGCTAAAGGTAGAAAAGAGAAAAGACAGGAGTAAGTGATAAATGCTGCCTTTTATCTGAAAGTGTGACTCTGAGGTTCTCTTTATCATTCAGAGAAGACTGCTGGTAGAAGGTCAAACAGTCTTGTGAGTTTTTTTGGTTTTCTCTATGGCATCCCGATAAAGCCAGACACTTCTTCTCAAATAGCTACATAAATAATAAAGTGATGCACTCCCTCCATTCCATAAATATATTACATTTGTTCCAAGAAGTCAATCTTTGAAGATCTATTTTAAAAGATCAATACCAAAGAGGATATGGAACACAGTATTGGATGTACCTATGTCAAATACTTGAATTTCCAAGACTTTTTTATACGGGTTGTTGCCTGCACCGTGGCTGGTCTTTTGATGGCGGTGGTAGTTACTGGCAACTTCAGATGGAGTGGACACCTCCACCTGCCAATTCCTGCAACCAAAGGCCAAATTTCACAGAGCCAAGGCCAGTCCATTTTATTTATGTAGAACAGTGCCACCTAGTGGCAGTGAAGGCAGATCACAAAGGAGAATTCTCTGGTGGCACCTCCCACCCCTACCGCAAGCAGTAGAAAAAGTGACCCTAACAGGGCTTAAGAATTTTCGTGGCTTAGCACTGGCACTGTTTTAGAAGTACACAGCGATTGATGGATAAGGGTCATTTCAGTGAGCTGGACCTATTCTAAGTTCTCTGGAAAAGTGCAGACCCAGTTATAGTGCTCAGGGGTAGGACCATCCATGAAAAGATATGGGAGGTACTGGTGTTCTAAGGGTGGGGCGTGAGGAAACGGGGCCCAAAGAGTTCCTAAGTAGTCAGCTGGACACTGGTAGGTCATCAAGAGAGTACAGATCAGTGGCATGTTGAGGAAATGTTGTCACTTACGGAGAGATAGGAAAACGAGTTGAGAATACAAATTGCAATCATATACTTTTGGGTTTTCTATCCCTAGACTATGAGTTATCTTTGTCTTTTGTTATAAACAGCTACATATTTCCGACAAAAGGTAGGTACACAGTAAATCATAAATGACACAGAGAGCGGCAGAAATATAGAGGATGAATCAGGTTAGTTAAATTCTCCTGGGGAGGCTACAAAAGATGAGAAACATTCTATTAGAGCTGAGACAGTTTTAGCTGACTTGATATAGTTAAATAATAGTAGTGATAGTAGTTGATATCTGCTGGATACTTGCAATGCACTATTCAAACGTATTCCTCTGTTAGTAATTCCATTTAACATCCGGGAAACAAAAGCATGCTTGCACAGCTAGGGAGCTACAGAATGGATTCTAAGCCAGCAGTCTGGTTCCAGAACTCTGGCGCCATGTTGTACTGCCTACTCCAATAAATATGGTTACATTCCAATGGAAGTATTTCATTTCCAGCCAGAGTTCTATAAAGAATGAGGCCAATGCATCCACCGAAAATATGATTTACACACATCTCTTCAGTGATTCTGTGACAGAGACAGAATCATACCCTCTCACAAGCCATAGAATGGGCTCTGCCTGTGGGACTTCACATACGCCTTCAGATGGGTGAGGTAGGGACTGAGCCCTTCCAGATCTCAAAGGTGTTGGACTTTTACAACTCTGACATAATTGACACAAGAAAGTTCCCACTCCTCTTCCCTCTGGTCTTTTTCTGAATGTAGCAGTTTTCTTTTTAATTGTTTTAATGGTATATATTTGTGAGCTACAAGATGACAAGTCAACACATGTATAACATCAAATCAGGAGAGTTAGCATTTTTGTAGACATGTTACTGAGTTATCATACTGTGCCTTATAAATATGCACAATTACATATCAGCCAAAGTGCTTAAACATATTTAAGGATAGGCAAATGACAACTACTCCCAGGTTAAAAAATGAGATTCCATCATTTCTTAAAAGGCCTAGAAGATATCTAGAAAGTAGACCTCAGAATTTTTTTCACATACCCCTTATTCAGCAAACACTACCTCTTACTGAGGCCATAGACAACTATGATTTGCTTCCCTAGAGCCCTGGCCACTCAGAATGAAAGTGAAATATAAACATACACTCCCCTTCAATGTCTGCATATATCTCATCCAAGTATGAATGAGCTGGATGGTATCCAAGGAGTTTTGGACCCCAAAACAATCTGCAATAGAAATATAGTATCTGTGCTAGCCCTACTCCCCAAAATATGATCAGCTCTTATACTCAAGAAGGAAATCTGGTGTCACCTAAGTTCCACTTGAAATTGTCCATGACCTGCAGACTGGATGACCAGCCACAACTGCTGTCAACCCATCCTCACTCAAGAAGAGCTGAGGACAGAAAGGGAAGCACACACCAAACTACATAACTACTCCTCCTTAAATGATTTTCTTAGACTTTTTATTAGTATTACACATGAAAAACAACTGTCAAATACATTTTGGGGAGAGCACCTAAAGTTCCTATCCGTAATCTCCAAATCACCATAACTATAAATGGCGTGGGCTTCCTCCCATCTCAATTCTTTCTACCTCGGGTGTTCCGTTCCTTATATCTTTTATTCAAGAATTATGCATGGTTATACTCTGGGTCTATTGTAATTTAGCATTTACAGTCCATTGTGCCTCTGGGACTAGATTACCACCCTGCATGATATTGTTTTTCATTTCTATGCTGACAAACACCACCATTTCAACTGTCACTTAAGCAGCCAGTTCAAGCTCTACTGTTACTTTAGCTCCATATTGTCAAACAGGTGGATTTATAAATGTGTTACCTGAAGGAAACCTTCCCCCCGAACAGCAGAAATGGAGAGTTTATTTATTTATAATTATTTGTTAGATTTGTACAAATGCTCCTGTTGCTAGAAGGCCTCTGGCTAGATACAAATTAAAACACTTTTGAATGTAGTGAAAACAGCAGTGGCATCATTTTAATAACCCACTGGGGGATGGCAGGTGGCAAAGATGTACTTCTTTCTTTCTTTCACTCTGTAATGTGGCTGCCTGCTTAGGGATATGAACTTCCCATCTATGTTTCCAGGACAAAGACCGCCTCACCACCTAATCCATCTTTATGCGATTTGGGCACCTGACTGTGCCTAGTATCTGAGTAAAAGTCAGGGGAACAGGAGAGGTTCATTTTGTTGTATTTTGAGGCCCCAGCACCTATTTATCCCTTTCTAATAATTTACTGAATTTTTCTGGTGTTGGTAAGAGCATTGTTCTCTTCCATTTTGTCAGTTTGCTAGGAATGTAATTCAGGATGACTTTTTCCCAACCCAGAAAAGAGCAGCTCCTCTTCCCTCTCTGGCCTGAACCTGGCTGTGGTTCTTGCTGACTGGCTCTCCAAACTGTGGTCTTCCTACCTTCCTGTCCATTCCCCAGTTGACTGGAAATTCCCCAACTAAGTTCTCATCTGTCTACTTTAATGAGCTAGCACCAATTTCCACAGTTCGTCATCAAGAAACCTGACTTTACAGAGAGGGGTTAAGATAAAAACAAAGGAACTAAAACAATGTAGACTACCCTTTGGGATAGCAGAGAGGATGTTGAGGTGCTGACAGTCCCAACCAGCCTTGGACAAATTAGAACCACACCTTTCTTTAGCGAAAAGAGCACAGAAGAGCAAAGTACACACCTTCATAAAGATGTGGTTTTGACTTCAGACTTTGATATTGCTTGGATATGAACAAGTTTCTTAAGCTCTCTACTCCTTGGATTCCTCCTGTGTCCTGTGAGACCTCTGATGTGAAATGCATGAAAAGCCCTTATCTGGGTTGACGGCACGTGGAACAGTGCTCAATAAATGTCAGGCAATGAGATTCCTTTCATCATCTGTCAACTAAAGAATAAGAGAATCCACACTCACTCTTAAGAATCATTTTCAGTATGAAATGTGTAAGACAATATTTTGAAATATAGAAGAAGTCTACACATAGGAGGTCACAATGCAGTGTGCACCCAGTGATTCTTCTGGCAGGGGAGGTTCAGCAACTGGTTGCAAGTTCTGATGCTGAAAGATAGGTGAAGGAAAATGTTGCCACAGAGACTAGGAGGAATATTTTTTAAAGAATCTCCCTTTTTTAAAATTAATGAGTGATGTTGCATTTTAGACATCCAAACAAATATAAAGAATAGTAAAAGTGAGCCTACCTATCACTTGCCCAGAGAAATAAAACCTTACTAATAGTGATGAAGCACTTTGTGTAGCATCTTGTCCAGACACATTTCCTTCCTTCTCTTTTAATATATATATATATATATATATATATATATATATATATATGCTGCTTTCTATATTTTTAAATTGTAGCACAAATACTGACACATGGACTGGATCCTTACATAATCCAATTTTTTATTTTTGCTCATAATAGTGTTTATGAGACACAAGCATGGCAGTGGCAGTCATGCTCCGTGGTACATGGTAAGACACTATAGGGCTCTACCATTACAATTCACCAGTGATGGGCACCAGAACACTTCCCAGCCCACTAGATCACTTCTGAGCCAACACCTTCTGTCCACAGCTCAATGCCAGAGTTTCTCTATGCCAGCAGGAGTCCTCAAACTTGAGAAATCACCGTCATCACCTGGGGAAGGAGATCTTATAAAAGAAAGACTACTGCATAAAATCAAGCCACTCTCCCTCCCACCCCCCACCCCCCGGTTAGTAAGACGCAATAATTTTCAGTGTTACAAACTTCCCAAGTTGCTACAGTTTCTTTCCTTCCAAAACTCATGATAAAATCCAACTTCCACTATAAGGGAGTGTTGAGTGGTGATAGGGCCTTTAAGATGTAGTTAGGTCAAGGGAGATGAATGCCTTTTGGAGGGACTAGTCAGTGAATCTGCACTCTTTCTGAGTGGGTTCTGGCATTCACACATACTCACTTTTTCTTTTAACCGTGAGATGAAGCTAATGTTACACATTTGGAGTTCCTCACCTCTAGCATCATGAGCTAAAATAAACCTCTTTTCTTTATAAAATGTCAAGTCCAAGTATTTTGCTGTAGCCACAGGAAACAGACTAAGATTCAGGTGATACTGACATCACTTAGGGTCCCTAGATGAGAACCTCTGCTCAAGGCTATATTTAAGAGAGAGTGACATTTTAGGCAGTATAAACACCTTCAGCTTCGCTAGATAGCATCAGATCATCCTGTAAAGCACCTAAACTGAAAATGTTAGTTATTCCCATTTTCCAAAATTCTCACCCATCCTAGAAAACCATCTGTACCCTGTTTTTCAAAGTTGCTAATTCAGCTTCTCCACCAGGAAGTAGGATCTTCATAGTGGAATAGTTTCATCAGACCTAGCACACAGCACAACTTGCAAAGTTTTTCATTTGTTTTTAAGATTAAAAAAAAAACTAACAAAACAACTATATAGACAAAATCAAAACAACACAAAAACAACAATGGTACAGGGCCTCAAAATAGCAGACTGGCCAGGGTGAGGGTTCTGCTACAACATCCTCACCTTTGGAAGGAAAAACACTCTGGTCTAAGAGTCAAGAACCGAACCTCCCTCTGTGAATGGGTCATGCTTGGTGACTACTTATTAATTCCCTTAAATTTCAAGCTTCTTTTGTTTCATTACTCCTCTGTGCATATCCAAACAGAGCTCCTGCTGGCTGAGGTCTACCGCCTGTTGAGGTGCATGTTATGCGGTCACTCAGGGTGCCTGTTGTCAAGAAAGCAGTAGAAAACCCACAAATATGAGGTTTCCACAAACACCACAGCCTGATCTTGTTCAATTTTTCCAGGACTCCATAGTGCAAGCATCATTATCTCCAACTGAGAGAGCAGTGGTAACCATGATGATGAATCCAAGAGCTAAAGTTACTCCCCACGTATCAGGCACTGTTCTAAGATATTCAGGCAGACCAGCACATTTCTTCACCTTTCTGGAGTATAATTTGTATATAATAAAATTCACCGATAATTTTAAAAAAATCGTCCTTGTAATCCACAGTGTGAGTACTGGTTCTCACCACTTAATAGATACAGCAAACGTTTAGAGCATTTGAATGACATGGTCCCAGTCACATCACCAGTTAATGAAATCCTGGCCCAGCTGACTCCAAGACCAATCTCCTTCCCTTCTGTAGTTGGTCGTTATAGGTCTCTTCACTTCACATATGAAACGGAATCCCTGCTTTAGGAGCATGCAGGTTCAATGCTGTTTCTGTTAATTCAGCTGAAACTAATCCCAAGGATCCTAAGCTATGAAAGCAGAAACATACAGGGAACTATGGAAGAATGTTTTTTTTTTTTTTTTTCAGAGAAAACTGGTGAGGTTCAGTGGAGCAAATCTCCAACTGGAAAGCTTCTAAGGAGGGCTGGAAATCAGCATGAAATTTAATTTGCAAATATATTTTCTGACACCCCTTCTGTCAGTCAGACGTCTACTTGATGTATGCCCACATCTAATAGCTGTGAACTTTAACTGAAGAGAGGCTTTCTGGGACCGGTCAGAATTACTGCACTGTAGAATATTCACATTCAGAAGCCTATGTCTTGCCTGGATCTTATTTTGTTGTTGTTTTGGGAAATATAGGTAAAGCGGCAAATTGTGCTACCAGACAAGATGAATGATCATCAAAATACAGTCAGCAAAATTTTAAAAAGTGGACAAAGGAAAGATATTAATGTCCTTTCTGAGGCAATCACTGCATTTTGTTTGACAGAGAAATTCCCCACTGTTTAGAGCTCATGCAAACGACATATTTTCCTGTAGGGGCTGCACAGCCTGTGTAGCTTGCGTTGCAGTGCTTGTGGAAAATACGCGCCCCTGTATTTTAAACCTCTTCCTCACATAAACCAAAGATTCCATAAATACACAGTATCTTGTTCTTGAAAACATTTATTATAATTTTATGCAATGCAAATCACATTAGAATAACTGTTTTTGCTAAAATGGCAATGTCAGGAAAATCACAGGATTACATCAACAGGAGCTGATGCCTCCTGCATGGTGCTCACCGGGATGGACACCGTCTGCAGTGAGCTCCTGGCCTCACACTCAGCCCAGGGCCGCTCTTCATTCACAGATTTAGCCTTCACTGCCTGACCCTGACCTTTTACTATGGGCTGCAAATGATGTCCCCTAGCTATAATTTTATTTTAGGATATGAGAGTCAACCCTGATTACTAAGGAGCAGTGTCATATCAGAGACCTTTTCAAAGCGACCAATAAGCAGATGTGAGAGAAAAAGATATATGTAACTAATCTTAAGTGAGAGTCTCTGAACCCTATCTTCTCTCACACATTCACTCAACAAACAGTTACTAAGCACCTGCTATGTGCCAGATATGATTCCTTCAATGAAGCCAGAACAATGAGTGGTGCATCATGAACCAAACCCATGTCCCTGTGAAATTTACAGTCCTGGGGCAGAGGTACAGTTTAGGTAAGCATGCAAACAAGCCAACATGATTGATTCAGACAGTGCTGAGTAATGGACCTGCTGTGGCTGGGTTGCTGCGGATCTCTACATGGCGTGAGGTAGAACACTTCTCTTCCGAGTGACACTTAAGACTGAATTTCTTTTTTTTTTTTTTTTTTGTGGTACTAGGGATCGAACTCAGGACCCTGCGCTTGCTAGGCAAGCGCTTATTCCACTGAGCTATATCCCCAGCTTAAGACTGAATTTCAATAGAGATGCACACACTCAACTACGTGCCTCTGAGAGGAAGCACTCAGGATACAGTGAAGGTAAAGGCCTGAGAAGAAGTCAGGGGGCTGAAAGGAAGGGAGAAGGGCAGTCACAGAATGTTGGGCCAGGATGGCCAAGGTTCTGGAGGCCTCACCACGGAACGCAGCGCTGATTCTCAGTGGATGGGAGCCACTTTGTTTACACATGGCTTCCTGAATATTCTGCATGCCGCTGTGTGAAGGACGGACTGAAAAGGAGAAAAGGCAGTCCAGCTGCAAGGCTGGTACCACTCAGGCTAAGAAATGGAGGAATGCGTGGACCACTGGGATGCAGACAAATCAGCTTACAGCAGCTGAGAGAGACAGAACTTGCTGATGGGTTGAAGGTGGAGAGTGAATGCACTGAAAGGCTCAGGAATAACTGTTTTTGATGCCAGAATGTCAGTCAAAGATTATTATCTAATTTGATAAAGGGAAAAACAGGCTTTGGGGACTTCAAGATCCCATTTGATAGCATCTCTGAGGGTAAAGGTCAGGTCCATCACTGGACACTCGAGGAGGAACTCGTAGGAGTGGTGAGAGGTGAGGGAGATTGAAATATGGAATATTAAGACAATATGAGTGCTATGCTTTTAATGTCCCCCAAAAAAGTCATGTTGACATTTAATCCCCATTGTGAGATGTTATGAGGCTGGAAAATTGAGGCAGCTATGGTAGCTGCAGGTGCAGTCCTTGGGAGGCATTATGGTTGACACCCTGTGTCAGGTTGAGCAGTCTAGAAGCTTAACTGAGTAACTCGGCAGTTTTACATCCTGGGGTAGAAGGGACATGCCCTCCCCTGCAGGACGTTGTCCATTCTATCAATCTGAGAAGTCTAGAAACTTAACTAAGTGACTCAGCAGAGGACCAAGATCCTTACAATTTTAACATCCTCATCCTGTGCAAGAGGAGGGCACAGAGGGTGTGAGTACTACACCCGCCCTAGGGCGGGTAGCCTGCTTATAATATAAGGGAGGAAAAGAGGTTTGTTCTCACCCCTCTTTGCTCTTGCCGCTTTTGCTGTCTTCTGCCACCTTGAAGGGTTGCCCTTGGGCAATGCCACCCTGCCCTGGAGCCAGACTGAGACCTCCACTAACTGTGAGCTACAAAAACCTTTCCTTCCAAAAACTAAGCAAGACAGGAGGTAACTAGGATGAGATGGGGTCATGAGTGTGAGACCTCCACATGTATATCAGTGGCTGTATGTGAATGTGAGGAGAGACTGAGCTGTCAGGTTCCCCCCTTTTACATGCCCTGGTGTAAGCACTGGCCTGGGACTCTGCAGAAGGCCCCCAACAGCTGGAAGATGCTGCCTTCCTCCCAGTCTCTGCAGCTGTGGGCTGAATAAAACCTTTACTCTTCATAAAGTTACTCAACCTGTGGTATTCAATTATAACAACAGAAAACAGACTAGGATAAAGCATTTCTTCCTCCTCAGGTGGACAGAAGCTGCTTAACTAAAACATGGTATGGTAGCTAACACCTGTAATCTCAGCACTATGAAAGGCTGAGGCAGGAGGACTACAGGTTCAAGCCCCACCTGGACAACTTAGCTAGACCCTGTCTTACGACAAAAAATAAAAAAGTAAGTAAAAAACAAAAGGAGCTAACTGAGAGGAGGGAAAAGAGAAAAGAAGGGAAGTGTGTGTGTGTGTGTGTGTGTGTGTGTACATGTATATATACACACATATATACATATGTATGCATATATATACATACATATATATACATGTGTATACATATATATGTACCTCATAGCTAAGATAATTGTACTACTAATTTCTATTGGTTTATTGAAAGGAACACTTAGTGCTTAATATTTTGGTCAATCTTGAATACTGTCTTGGTTACTTTTCTGTCATTGCTGAGACAAAATACCTGACACCCAGAATTAAGGAAGGAAAGGTTTATTTAGCTCACAGTTTGTGGAGGTTTCAGTCCACGCTTGGCTGGCTCCAAAGCAGAGTGGCACATGGCAGAGGGCGACCACTCACAGCAGCAGAGCACAGCGAAAGCAGAAAGAGTACAAGGGCTGGAGCAGCAGCAAGCAGCCTCTTTCCCTCCTTCGCATCATATGCAAACTAGCCACCTCAGGGCAGGTATAGCACACAGGAATCAATCATAAACTCTAGAAGCCCACCCCGTGACTGTATAAGGCTTTGAGAGGACATCCAGACACAAACCATAACACATACCTGTATTTGGTAATCTGAGCAACTACTTTGAAGGTAACAATATGTGATATAACAGCCATTGTTAATTTCCTATCATCGTGTTATAAAATTGTTTCTTTTTGTTCTTTTTATTTTTTAAAATCAAAAAAGAAATAAAAGAAAAAAAGAGCTAAAAATAAACCTCAGGATGAACGCCCTGGATTCAAGCCTTAGCACCATGAATGAATGAATGAAGGAATGAAGAGATGGA
Organism: Dinomys branickii; assembly: GCA_004027595.1. Classification (NCBI taxonomy): domain Eukaryota; kingdom Metazoa; phylum Chordata; class Mammalia; order Rodentia; family Dinomyidae; genus Dinomys; species Dinomys branickii. Next base: position 103,159 of record PVLD010002263.1, read on the forward strand.
CAGGACAGAAGCATGGGACAACACTGCCTGACAGTGCAAACGAGGAACTTCTGCCCAAGTGACAAAACAGGCACAAACCAAGGTGGCAGTAAAAGCTGAAGAGCAGAGAGAAGTGAAGTAAGTACAGTATAGTGATAGACACGCTGATCTTAGCTTTATAAAAACTCTGGCTCCGTTTTTTACCCTATGCTTTTTGCCTGCTGTCTTCTATGCATCATAATGGGATAACACTTTATCTCCCCAACAACAGTTTCCTTCTGTGGTACAGGACACTCATGTAGGGCTAGCGAGATACTCCTGGCGATCTCTGTTCTTTTGCTTACCTGCCTTGAGGTAAGTGGGGAGATCATCTACTGCATGTCAGAAACCCGGATTTTGGAATATTTCTTGGGTAGAACATAAATACTAGTAAGTCAGTCATAACTGAGCAACTAAAACTTTTATCAGTGAATTTGGACTTCCAAAGAAACAGTAAGACCGTTTAAGTTTTGCTGGCTATGTGGGTACAATAACAGGGTTCAAACCACGATGATTTAGTCTCACACTAAACGAACGTTTCAGCATCCATGGTGGAGAAAACCTCCTTCCTCTTGGCACAAGCTGCTGGCTGTAGGTAGGACTTATCTTGTCCTTCATGCTGTGACATCCCATCAGCAAAATACCCATAAAACAAGGCTTATCCCAGCCAAATGCCATCAGTGCCTGTGTTGGTAACTCAATCTGAGGATGAAGTTTGGCCAATAGACACATTTATAACACACTAAGTCCCAGACTGCACTAGATCAGTAATAAAGATGACTGACATGACTGCCCCCATCTGTCACTCCTTAATTTTTATACAGAACTCAGGCCAAAAAGAAAGAAAAAGAAGGGATATAGTTTATTGCCCACCTGTTCTGCCTTGAGAATGCCACCAGCACTTTCAAATGCATTAAGTTTTACATCAACTGTTTACTATTATTAATAGGAGCCACCTTAAAGACAAGAAAATGGATGTGCAATGAGATTAATTACTTGCCTACATTTACAAAGCCAATCACTGACCAAGTGTCTTTAAATGCATGCTTCTACCTCCAGAACAGTTTCAATGCCAGCTCTGCTGACTGCAGCTCTGTAGCTTGCAACAAGTTTCCTCATCTGCAGCATGGGTCCCATGTCACAGAAATATACTAGAAAGACTAAATGAGAAAGTTCACCAGTCAATACGACACACCCTAGGCCAGTGTTTTAGGAACAGCCTTCACCACTGAGACACAATTCCCAACACTGACAACTTAAAGGAGGACAGGTTTCTTTGGATTTATCGTTTCAGAATTTCAGTCCATCGTAGGCTGGCTTCAAGAGGGCAGGAAGAGTATGGTGGAAGGGTTTGGGGCAGGACAGCTGCTCAGTGCATGGGAGCCAGGAAGGAGAAAGGAAAGGGAGGCACCAGGAAGGGAGATTTACCCTTCCAGGTCCCACCCACAGCGACCCACCTCCACGCAGACCTGACCACGTAACAGCAAGTCAGCTAGAAAGCATCTGGGATCCAGTCACCTTCCCCACGCACGTGGCTTGGGGCGGACACCCCAGATCTACAATATACCAATACTACTTATTCTTGAAAGAGATTCCCACAAATCGAAAACTTTTACAAGTGTGTAATATGAAGGAGCAATGAGTAGATGCTAAATACAGCAGGTTCAATGATTTTTTTTATTCCATCAACTGCTTTCTGATATTTTGGATCCAACCAGATCCTTCAGTAAATAACTGAGTTCCTCCAAAATAGAAACAAAAAGCTTGCTACTTTTTAAGGGCCGCATGTTTATGTTTATGATGCTGGCAATTAGCAGAAGTTTAAAAGACAGAAAAGTCCTCAAAGAGACTCAGGCAGGTGCAGTTCCTTCAAAACTGTCAGTATGTATTGTGCTGCCCTACGCCACCTGGATGATGTGCGCACCTGTCACACACACGTGCATTGTAAGGTCAGGGCACCAATCACAGCTGCCCTGCTCAGTGCTGGTCCTGAGGGGATGGGACTGGTCCTATACTTGCTCAGACAAAGACAGCGCTAGTTGGTAGAAGTATGTGGCTTTCTAGGTTGCTGACACACACAAAGGCCATTTGGCTCCAAGAAAAAGCCAGAGATAGATTATAGCTACCTGGATCCCTGTGGCTTTTCTGATACTTAATTCTGATGCCTTATTTCTCCCATTCTCTCGATTTCTAGTTCCAGTTTAGCTCTGTCTTATTAAGTTCTTATTAAGTTTATATATCTTTGAATCTTTATAATAGTGTCCCCTTTCACGTCTGCCCTAAACCAGTTTGAATGATCTTCTGTTACTCACAAAGGCAACTGAGTGAACACAGCTTTGCTCCGAGGCTGGAAAGAACATTTAGGATCCCTGTCTTGAAGATGGCACGTTCTGGAAGGCCTGAAAAGGGCAAGCGTGTCTATGTATTACAAAGAGATAAACCTGCTCATGGAATTTATATGCCATGAAAGGCATTAACATCACCGGTGAGATCATGAATATAATCACCACATTCTTCAGCCACAGCCTCCTGGCCCTCTAACTGACCTCTCCAACTGTTCTCTTCTTTGACTTCACTAAGACATTGTGTCACTGGCTCCTGTACTATCTCCCCTTTCTTTTAGCACCCCAACCCCTCCTCTTCTGTGTAACATCCCTCCAATAATGTCTTTGCTGCCCCACCCCTTCCTCTCTTCGCTACATCCACCAAAGAAAGACACCAGTGCTGAGCAAACTAAACGCTCCCCTTTTGTATGTCATGAGCTGAATTATACTCTGCCCATTTATATATTTTGGTCCCATCCCCAGGACATCCAAATGGGTAGTACTTACACGCAGGATTTGTAAAGAGGCAATTAAGGTTGAACGACGTCATTGGTGTAGTCCCAATTCAATGATTCTTACAAGAAGAGGAGATTAAGACACAAAGCTAAGGGGGAAAAACCATGTGAAGACACAGAAAAAGGATGACCTTCCACAAGCCAAGGAAAGAAGCCCTCGGAGGCAGCAAGCCTGTCTACACCTTGATGATGAACTCCCAGCCTCTGGAACCATCACCAGACAGATGTCTGCTGCAGCCACTCATCTGTGACACCTCGTCAGATCAAGCCCGGTAATGCACCAGCATCCACCTAAAACCCCAAGCATTTGCCTGAGCATCTGCACACCACTGGAGAAAGCTGCATCCTCCCTCATCTGGCACAATGGCTGCACTCCCCGTGTGTCACCACCAGCCCTGACGGAACCCTCAGCCCGCTCGGGAGTTCCGCCAGTGTCCTCCGGGTAACTTTCACCTCCAGTCTCTTCAGTGACCGCTTCTGGCACTTTCCGGCCCCTTCAAGGGCCCCCCACCCCATTCGTTATCTCCTCCAATGAGCGTGGTGACGCAAGTCCACACACAAAGCTGTGAGAAACAATCCTGCCCGAGCACCCGCGCCGCTACCAGCAGTCCCACCTGCACATCTGCTTTCTCTCCGTTCCTCCCTGCCCTTCCGGCTCGCGGTCTGACCACACCGCCTTCTTGCACTTCTATCTTCCACCGTTCCACCCCAGCCACCTTATTTCCACTAGGGTTTAAAAAGTGCTCAAATCTCTCCCCGGTTATCTCAGTCTGTCTCACTGTGAAACACAATCAGAACTCTGTGCTGAGTGCTGTCAGCAAGTGTATAGCATAGGTCCGGAACATGACAGACAAGCACAATCCTGCCTGCATTTCAATCAGAAGGATTACTTGACATCCATATAAGGATAAGACTGTTTTACAGGTTTTGCAGTTAGGGGAGAAGAGGTAAGTACAGTTCTTCTCCCATTAGGTACTTAAAGGAGTTTGTAAAAATTATTTAGATCCTTAAGTTCTTGCACTCTGATGCAAGCTATGTTTGATGAGAACTGCAGAGGACAAGGTAAGTTCATTGTCACATGGAGAGGCCAGAATGAGCTGTCTGGCACAAATTGGTGCAGTCACTGGTCCTGCATCTAGGATTTACACAGAGAAGTCGGCACTGTAAAGAAAATGCTTGGTTAAAGTGGAAGTCCTTCTCCACAAAACAGAGGAAGCAGAGGAGAAAGGAAAGGAGAGGTGCTGGAACGGCCACGTAGGCTGGAGGCTGCCTTCTACAGTGTGGACTGACCAAGACTTTTCATTGAAATGACTACCCTACTAAGGAATCACACAGACCTCACGGAGGTCTGCTTACTGTGGACACAGCCCTCTGACTCCCAGCCAGCATCATCATAAGAACCAAGAGGACCATTGCTGCAGGGTGCTCACTCCTCCAGCTATTCTCCATGGACCAGAAAGATAGCATGTCCTTTACTAGACACCAGTTCTGCTCGGTCACAGCCAGCTTAGTCCCTACCAGTCATTCCAAGTCCAGCATGCTCCTGATGACCAAGAAGGTGGTATTTGCAACATCTACTGAGTCATAAAACTGTGTAGAGGCATAAACAAGAGACAGGTAGTCACCACTAGAGACACAGAGAACAAAGAATCTTTGCCTTGCTTTTGTCTTTGAAAAGTTCAGACCTTTGGGTTTCAAACACATAAGCCCTGGGGGAAATCAGGAAGCAGAAAATATGATGTGTAACAGAATCCCCAAACAGAAGGACTTCCTGAGTGAAAGAAATCCATTCCTTGGAATGGTACAAATGTGGCCACCACTCCTAGACACAGAAAGGACAGAGTTACAGCACTTAATCCAGAATCCATAGTCCAAGACCTCCCAGTGGATTCCTAAAATGGCAAATAGCTCCAAGTCTTACATACACAGTTTAGGCATTCCTGATCCAAAATTCCAAAATCTGAAATGCTCTAAAATTCACCCCCAGCAATCTTTTGAGCAACATGATTGCATGAGCAGAAAGTTTCTTAAGTTGTTTTGCATATAAGCTTATTTTTTTTAATTCTATGAAATTATCATCAGGCTATGTATATAAGGTATATGTGAATTACAAACAAATTTTGTATTTAGTCTTGGACTCCAAGATATTTCATCATACCCAAACATTCCAAATATTCTAAACGCTGAAAAAAAATCTGGAACTTCTGGTCTCAAGTATTTTAATTTAAGGATATTTAATCTGTATTGTACTTTTCTCCTTTACAAACATATATATCTTGGATAAGGTACTTTATAATTTTAATTTTTAATTTAGGCACTGTAAGAGATTCACAATAATAATAGAATATAACAGTTATTGTAGTATAATAAAATCACTACTCTTGCACTTTGGGGACCTTCTTCAACAAAATAAGGGTTTTCAAAAACAAGCACTAGAATAGCGTGACAGTCAGTCTTATAACTGCAAGAGCAACTCATTGATTAATGGGCAAGTAGCATATACCTGATGGATACCCAGGCAAGAGGTAATTTACATCTAGGGCAGGAAGGAGCCAGATAGAGAAAGATTTCATCACACTACTCAGAGTGGTGCACGGCTTAAAACTTAGGAACTCTTATTTCTGAAACAATCCATTTAATCTTTCTGAACATCATTTGACCACAGATTACAGACCCTGAAACTATGTAAACAAAACTGCATATTAGGAGATATTGATGTGACTGTAAAGAAGAAAATGAGACATATTCAGGTGCTGGTGTACACCTGTCTGCCCAGAACACTGGGAGGGTGACCAAGAGGATTATAAGTTTTGCCCCAGCTTGGGCAACAAAGCAATTCAGTGAGATCCTCTCTCAGAATGAAAATTTAAAGGGTATGGGTATGTATCACAGTGCAAATTCCAAGAGAGATAGAAAGAAAGAGAAAAGAAAGAAAGAAAGAAAGAAAGAAAGAGAGAGAGAGAGAGAGAGAGAGAGAGAGAGAGAGAGAGGGAGGGAGGGAGGGAGAGAAGGAGGGAGAGAGAAAAGGGAGAGAGAATTAAGATGTCTTATATCATGTACCCACTCCCCACAATGAAGGTAATCACAGTGTACTGCTAACATGCATTAATAAAGCTAAAATTTCAATTTGAACAAGTAATCCTAAGGGAACAGCCATCAGCTCTGCCGCAGACACCACTCCCACCCCAGTATGAAGGAACAAGGACTGGAGATAAGGCACAGGATCGGGGGGGAATTGGCTTGGATCTTAAACCTCTCAAATCCATTGATCCCCAGCAGGTAGTGGCTCCGACCCCCACCCACCCGCATCAAGAGACAGCTGAAAATGTCTAAAGGTCTTTCTGGCTGTCATAACTGGGAATTTCTTTTACTACCAAAAGACCAAGAGGCCATCCCAAGAAACGAAGAACTAAGAGCAGCCAGGTGTTATGGTCTGAGTGTTTGTGTCTCCCAAAAATTCAAACTGAAATACCTCAAAAGCGATAGTAGCTGGTATTAAGAGGTGAGGTATCTGAGAAAAAACCATCATGAAGGCGGTGCCCACATGTACGGGATCGGGACACTAATAAAAGAGAACCAAGGGACACCCCGACCCCTTCCACCACATGAGGCTACATTTACATAGTGGCCACATGGGAAGAAGTGAATCCTTACCAGGCACCCAATTTGCTGGCATCTTAATCTAGAACTTCTCTGCTTCTCAGAGGGCTGTGAAAAATAAAGTTCTGCTGCTCACAAGCTACCTAGTTTATGGTATTTGTTATGGAAATGTGAACAGACTTAAGATACTAAGCCTTTCTACAGTACACCTTTCTGACCAACAGAAGCTCCAACAAAGAGGCTGAACCTAGCCATGTCACGATATAGAGGAGGACAACAAAAAGTAAATCTAGAAGCAAATCTAGAAGGCTGTCTATGAGACATGAGATGCATATGTCAAGCTTTTGACCCGGGACTACCAAGGAGTGGAAAGCTTTCTAGAAGCAATCACAAAGCCAGCAGGTTAAAACTGATTTGATCACGTGAAATTTTTAACTCTATTATAATAAACTAATTTTCAAAGAAAATGCCCATCCAGGGACTGTTGGCAATATATCAAAAAGATCAGGGTAGGAGCCTTACTAGGTTAAGAGTCCTTACAAATCACTTAGAGGAAATATGCACACAAAAAAAGTGAAGTACAGAAGTAGAGAAACCAACCACCATTCAAATGCAAACTTGACAATCAGAGAAGTAGTAACAGATTTAGTATTACTGAAAACAAAGGTACAACATTTATTAAGAAAACACTCTTAATTGACAACTCAAAATGAACACAAAAATAAGTATAGCCTCTAGTTCTGCAGAAGAAAAAGAAATTAGAATATTTTTCAGCATCGGCTCTTGCAATCTATAAAGTGATAGAAACAGAATGGGAGGAGAAAATAACATGTATCAAAATCCCCAAATAATAAACTCTTCAGCAATTCCAGTCATTTCAATTGGTCCTAAAGACCATTATCAGGCAAGTAAGGGAATAAAGAAATAAGTGGAAAGAAGAAATTCATACCACACTGACAAGGAACAAGGTGGAGGTTTCCTAATGTGCAGAACAGCCACGTGAACTCGGACTTGCTCTCTGCGGAGATCCTGCAGTGAATGGGTGACAGGCAAGGTCAGTGAGCAACTGTCAGGTGGACAAGCACAGTCTCAACGATCCCTCTTTCTGTGTAGGGCATGAAAATCATCATGAGCTGGTGTAATGGCAGGAAAGTACATCTGAGGGCTGAACACTCAGAGGAAGGAAGAAAATACTTCAAGTTCCCTGGGCATTTCCTGGACTGCTGGCATGGTCAGACATAGCAATAAATGTACAAGCCCTGGCTCTGGCTGTTTCCCCTACCAAAGGGCAACTCATGGTGTATCTGCAAGGTGCCTCTCCTATTATTAAAAAGTCTCTGTCTCATGGAAGACAAATCACTTCCTTCTGGAGCATTCCCAGAAGCATATGTCTAGGGAAGTTGAAATTTCATCTAGGACCATAGCTTTTGTGAATGATGACCAGATTCTGTGGATTAATGACCTGAGATCTACCAGCACAAAACAGATGAACCACACACTGTGGCAGGCAGAAACAAATCTGACAATCCCCCAAATGGGGCAGGAATGGGCACAAGATTTCCAGAGGGAAATCCGTGATCTCTTAGTGTACTGTGTCTAAGAAAAGCTGCCTTTCTGCAGGGCACTTGCGCGCTAACATACACTGCCCAAGGCTGCAGCAGAACCATGACCCTTGGTAGCTTTAGACTTCCCCTAAGTCCCAGATCAAGGTGCGAGATGATCCAGTGTCTGGTGAGAATTCACTTTCCGGTTTATAGATGGCACCTTGTGGCTGTGTCTTCACATGATGGAAGAATTCTGGTCTCTTCAGCTTCTTATAGAGGGTAGCACCCTCATGAATGACTAATCCCATTCATGAGGGTGCTACCCTCGGGACCTAATCACTTCTCAAGAATCCCACGTCTTGACCCCATCACATTGGGACTATGCTTAAAAATATTAATTTGAGGAGACACCAATATACAGTCCATAGCGCAAAGCATTCATTTTGTGATTTTCAAAGCATTTTATAAGCATTAGGTGAGTGTGCCCCATAGCACTCTATCTAGATCAACATTTACTAGTGAAGGAAATACAGTTGCAAAAGGCAGAACGACCTCTCCACAATGGCTGTGAGCATCAGCATGAGGATTTTATGACCCCTGAGTCCCAGGCTGGTGCTGATAGTACACACCAATTTTTGGCTTCGGGGACCACATAACGCACGTATGGGGGGCGGTGACAAAAGCACCAGGCGAAGGCATCAGAAACGTAACTGTGAACCACAGTGAATGACAATGGATGCATGTTTCCACCAACAGCAGCACAGCCAAGTAAATAAACCATGGTTAATCCACATATCATGAATTACCGGATAAGCAATAAAAATAAAGCTGTGTAAATACAGTTACTTACCTAAAATATGTCTTCAGTATGTTGATAAAGTAAAAGAAGATGTGGGGTGAAACAGATTGCAAAGCACAACCCTATTTTTATTTTTTAAAAGGCAAAACACATATGTGGTTCAAGCTTTTAACAGCTAAGGTTATATTTCCTCTCTTCTTCATACTCTCTCTGACATTTGGCCCAGAAGTACAGCATATTTGGCCTGATAGAATATATAATGTATGTTATATATAACACATTGCTGAGGATCAACACATGTTAGACATATGTTTCACCATGAAGCTACACCCCCACCTTGCCACTAATGCTTTCCTGGAGCACATCTACCCCCATTCATTTATACTTATGCAATGGCTTCTTGCATACTCCAACAGCGGAAAGGAGCAGCTGCAAAAAGACTGCACGTCTGCAAAGACTAAAACATTCACCATGTGACCCTTTACAAAAAGTATTGGTCAAGCCCTGTGCTAGCTTACCAGGGATCCACGAGTACTGGGAGAAACCACAGCCACATTGTACCCCTTGAGCACTTAGCAGGCGGAGGTCCCTGTGAGCATGTCACACTCCCTCTATGGCCCTATGTCACAGATACTGTAATTAATCTTACTTCTCCGGTGAGAAAACCAAAAGCTAAGAAAGTGAAGGGACTGGCCTTGGGACACATTGCTGGAAAAACAGGAGCTACACCTCACACTAGAGCTCTGAAATGAAGCACCTCTGGAGTCACCATCAAGATTCACGTTATTGTTCTGTGTGATTCCCTTTACTTTTCTAACTTCTTAGGATCACAAATACAGACAATTTTGGCCTCATCTCAGGCTGAAATCCTATGCTCAGACACTGTCTCCAACTTTGTGCTTACATAACACCTAATACTCATCAGACCTAGACATCGGCAGGACTGACGTGGCGTGGCTAAGGCAGATCACAGTCTGAAGCAGGTAGCTACCAGTGGAAGGTTCTTGAAGGGGTGAGATGAGGGCCACTGAGCTTTGATGCTGGGAGAGTTTTAGAAAATAGGTCAATAGAACAAAGAGCTAATAGAGTCAAAAATGGTCCCACATCATTTCCTAGTGCTGAAAGTCGCATACCCCATGAAGCCAGGAGGATCTGAACTTAGTACACCAGAGGTGCACATCTGGATTTTCAGGATAGTAATGAACAAGCATTTCCTACTGGGGAGTGTATCTGTGTACAATTTTATAGTAAATTCTTTTCATTCTGTTTCTCCTGTACATTCCAATTCAGTCATTACAGTAAGCTTTGTAAAAAAATCATACTTATAGATTCATTATCATATTTATGAATCTCATTTCAGCAGGTACTAAAAAATATGTGTTATAAAAAGGGGACACTGGGCCCAGTGGATGTGGAGAATCATTAGCATAGCAAGAGAAAGTTCCTTGAGGTGGGAGCTGAGTAAAGAACTGGGTATAAAAGCTATCAGGCAATAAGTTGAGTGAGGTAGAGAAGCAGCAGATTCTGTGAAAACTCTGGAGAACAAAAGCAACTGGACCAAGAAACTGAAGCCACAGGTAACCCCTTACTTTCCTGGGGCCCGTCCACATACTCATATGCTCACGTGCTGGCTTACCTGCTGGTGCAAATACGATATATTTATTTCCTTTCTACTTAAAAAGGTCTCCAAATTGTATTCCGTGAGCCCCATTGTATCTGTCACTGTTTACTAGGAAACAGATACAATGCAAGCTATACAAATAGATAAGAATTTGTATAATGGCCCCACACAGAATCGGTTGTGGAAGAGTGCAAAGGTGAGTTGGCACACTGGGGCGCCAGAGGACCCAGTGGAAGGCGTGGAGCTCTGGGTAATGTCCTGTGTGCGTCCACATCAGGAGACCTCATTGTCTGTGTCTGAAGCCTGAAGAGTCAGAAGCCAGGAGATGACAAGGCAAAACCAAAGACTGGAACTCCTCCAAAGAAGACAGAGGCAATCCTTCCCCTTTCACTTACCTTTTAAAGCACTGTGGTGATCATCTTCCCTAGGGTGGGTCTTTCACAACCGGAACTATGCTGAGCCAGTTTAGCTAGGTGTTATTTACTTAAGTTTACACAATCAAGTATCCATCACACCAGCAAACTCTGGACTCAGCATTGCATGGTTGCGATTCCTGCTTCAGTGGTGGGTCATACATGGACGTGTTTAAGCAGAGAAAAGACTTGCCCCTTCCATGGAAAGATCACTTGATGCTCCCCCTCCTGTGCGAGCAAACCATCTTGTTCCTCATTTCACATTCCACAACAGAAACAGGTGATGCAGTTCAGATATGCTAACATCTCACCCCATGTTCTTGTGGTCCATCTATCACACTTTCAACCCAACAGTTCTGACAACTCCAAGCTGACAGAACAAAAGCACTGTCACCAGGCTGAGTGCACCAACACCAGATCTTGCACCAACTACAGTTTACTTCTACGTTCACCTGATGATGGGCGTTTGGGCTTTTTCTGGTTTTAGCTACTGTGAGGAAAGAGCTGTGAGGAATACGTGTATGCAAGGCTTTTTGTGGACACACAATCACATTTCTCTTGAAATAGTTAGGAGTGAAAATTATGAGTCATTGAATAAGTGAATGTATAATTTTTATAAGAAATGAACAGCTAGTTCTTCCAAGTGGTTGTACTATTCATCAAGTCACCCGGCGTTGAATATAATGTTCCAGCCAGGTGATGCACAATGTTAGCACTTGCATTCAATTTTGTTTTGTTTTGTTGCTTGACTGGTTTTTGCCATTTTAGTGGCAATGGGATAGTGTCTCATTGTGGCTTTTCTTTATATGTGTCCTTGATGAATAATGAGATTAAACATCTCTTTGTCCACTTATCAGCTATCTATAGAACTTTTTAAAAATAAGTATGTTTGCTCAAATCTCAAACTTTCTTCTCATTTTAATGTGTTTGTGTATTTGTATAGTAGATATGTAGGCTTGCTTTATATATTCTGTACATGAACTGTTTGTTGATAGATACACTGAATATTGTTTATAAAGTCTGTAGGGTAAATACTATGTGCAACTGTTCCTATCCCATGAAGGCTCAGCTACAGGAGCCAATAAAACTCACTTTTTAAAAGGTCAGTTGAGAACCAGGGATATAGCTCAGCTGCACAGTGGTTGCCTGCCAAGCACAAGCTCCTGAGTTCGATCCCCAGTACCAAAAGTAAATAAATAAAGCAAAATAAAAAGTCAATTGAGCTGAATCTAGGAACTTCGACCTTTGCAAGTCAGAATCCTGATGAAGACATTACAAAATACTTACCTCGTGGTGTAGGTGTGAGGATTAAATCAGAACAAATGGGGTAACACATGAGAAGCCCTTAAAACACTACCCACCACGTAGTAAACTTTTGTTGTTCTTCTTGCTCATGTGTCTTCTTCCTTCTTAAGGCAACTCTCCGTTATCAAGCAAATCATCTATCTACTGGGGAAGAGGAACAAAAAGAATGTGGCGCTATGGGAATTTATTAAGAGCTCCAAAGTAAACCTGAAGAAGCATGTCAAATAAACTTGCCAATAAAACACAGGAAGACAATAGTTAGTCTTGGAAAGGAAGATGGCAGAGGAAGCAGAATGTCTGTGAAAGGAAACAGAATTTCTGTGTACAAATGCCTACTCCTTATAAAAGGATCAAAAGATGCAAGTCTCTGTGCATGTGGACCAGACTGCAATGTGTGGGGCTAGCTGGAACACATTAAGACATGAGGCTAGTGACACACAGGAAGTCACATTATTGTCTAATAACCTTTGCCCCCAGAGGATTTGCTCCTTGTCCTATAGACCTACCTTCTCCAAGAGTCATTCTCAGAGCACCAACTTTAACATTCCCTGGGCGCTGACTAGAAATGACGGAACTAAAATCTGAATTAAAAAAATATATCCATGTGATGCACATGGGAAATAAAGTCTGAAAAGCATGCTACAGAAACGGGAGCCACGTGTAGCTTCGGAGTGAGGGCTTTGTATAACCAGGCTACACATTAGCAATCTCACCCTCGAGGCGACCAGGAGAACAAGCAGAGGTAGGAAGACCACAGGCAGAAAAATCAGTTCATTGTTCACTGGAGGAAGAGCTCCCCAGACTTGAAAAATCACGCTTTCTTTTATTAAAAGTTGCGCATAACTCAATTGACTTTGCAGACATCTCTGCACTACTGTCCTTCTAAGAATTTTCCGGAGGCATTTAGTAATAATATCACTGAACTCTACTAATAATCAGCATCAGTATAATATCTAGAGTTTTTTGACATGTAACTATCAAATAGTATCAAGACACCAACTACTTAGTGCTTCTCATCTCCTTAGCAACCTTCAGCGACGGCCAGCTGTCACAGACACGTGGTTAGCCTGCTCCGAATCCATTTCCTATTCTCAGCTCACTGGTAATAGTGGGACTGACATCACCCCATCTCTGTTTTATAGGACATAGTGATTGGTTCAGAGGAAATCTTGTGATTTGGTGAAAAGCCAATGACAAACCAGACAATGCCTGGAGTGCTTCTGGCACAGGCGTGTCTGTGAACCCTAAGCAGAGATGGCTTCACTCTTTCAGTGTACACTGTGCTGGTGAGTTCCAGAGCAAAGGAAGTCATTGTTGATGCTATGAGGAAAGCCACCCTGGGAATAAATCTGGGATTGAGGGGAACAGAAAAACAGAGATTGAGAAATATAGCTAGACCTCCTGGTGACCAAAACTCTGTTGACTAAGAGGGTCGGAGGAAAAGGGAATCAAAATGATTACATGTAAAAAACTCCCCCAAAATGAATGTAACTATTACGAGTCACATATGTACACCAATTAAAAAGTCTCTGAGCTATATGAAGACACATCTGAAATTAGTTACTTCTATAATGTTCTGTTAAGTAAACCAATGTTTATTGTTGTTAAAGCTAGCAGCTCTGTCACTTGCTACCAACAGTTTCCTAATTAATAGAGTGCTATCTCTTTCATTTTCCAAACTAAGAAGTTGAATGTTAAAGAAGCTACATTATCTGTTTGGTCACACAGCTTCTAATTTAAAAAAAAATCTCATTCACTAGAAATCCTCACTTTTTCTACTAAGTTTTGCTCATTTTTCTATTTAAAAATGTTCAAATCAATGCTAAGAAAACATAATGAAGAACTAAGAAAATTTAATTGAAAACAGCCTGATGCATAATTTATATATGCAAGCGAGAAAGCACAGCTTGAGAAGGTGAAATATTTTCTATCTTTCCTTTATGTGCTTATTTAATTTTCACTTGCTAAGTCATTCAGCGAATATTTACTGAAAGCCTATATTATATGCAGGGCACTGTATTAGAAATAGAAAAATGTGTAAAAGAATGATTATAAATGTGTACTTACCAAACAACAGAGGCTGAAAAGAATGAAAGAAAACTGATAATACTAAAAGAAGAAGTAGACACATCCATAATTAGAGCTGGACGTGCCAACACCCAAAACTTAGCAAATAACAGAAAGTCATAAAAAAGTTTAAATTATGAGCCACACAACTTATCTGTATGATCTAGTTGGCATATATGAAATACTCCACGTCCACTCAACATAGCGGAATATGCATGATTTTCCAGCATGGTAGAACATTCGAGATAGATCATGCCATGGGACGTAAAATAAATCACCACAAATTTAACGGAATTAAAATCACACCAGCTACTTTCTCTGAGTACCACAGAACCAAACTAAAAATCAGTAACAAAAAGCATGAAAAACTTCCAAATATTTGGAAATTAAACCCCATACTTCTAAATAATTAATGGGTCCAAGAGTAAGTCTCAAAGGAAATAAAAAATATAGAACTAATTAAAATGAAAGGACAACCTCTCAAAATATCTAAGGTGCAGCTAAAGTAGGGGAGACAGGGAAATTTACAGTACTAAACACGTCCTTTAAAAAGGAGATCTGAAATCCATGGTCTAAGCTCTTATGCCAGGAGACTACATAAAGGAAATATACCCAAAGCAAGCAGAAGAAATTTACACAAAGCAGGAACCAATGAAATTAAAAAATAGAGAAAAATCAATGAAACAAAAGCTAGTTCTCTGAATAAAATCATTGAAATTCTACCAAAATTGATGAAAATAAAAAGAAACAAAAATAATGAATATCAATAATGAAATGGATCAGTACTATAGATAACAATGCCTCAAAAACTTTATACTTATAAATTCAACAATTTAGAAGAATAGGATAATTATTCAGAAGACATAAAGTAGCATTCAAAGATAAAACAGAAAATTTGAATAGTTCTATAACAAACAAAACACTTGAATTCATAATTTCAAAAATACCTACTGAATGTGTCTCCAGACTGATATGATTTCAGTGAGGAATTACACCAAACATCTCAAAAAATAAAAATAAACATCGTTTGAAAATTATCTCTTCCCAAAAATAAAACAAGTGGAACTTCCCAAATCATCTCATGAGATCATTATCATTCTGATACAAAACCAAATGAAGACAGCTAAAAAAGATACACAGACATATCTTACATAAAAATGCAAAAATCCTTAACTAAATATAAGTAAATCCAGTAACATATAAAAAGAACTATATACAATGACCAAATGGAAATGTATTTCTAATATGCAAGAATAGTAAAAATTAATCAACATAATCCAGCATATCAAAAGGCTAACAAAGAAAAAACTATGCAATCCTTTCTATAACATTCAGTAATATGAATGGTAATAATTTTTAGCCACTATAAGAACAGAAGATAATGAAATCTACCTGGTAAAAACCATCTATGAAAGAAATCCCAATCCCTGTAATCATCATAACACTTAATGATCAAAGATTACTCCATGCTTTCTCACTAATATTATAAACAAGGCAAGAATGTCCACTTTCAACACTCCCATTAAATATAATACTAAAAGATCTAGCTACTGTAGTAAGGCAAGGAAAATAAATAAAAATGATAAGAAATGAGAAAGAACAAATAAAACTATGCTTATTTGTAGAAGACATGTTTGTTGACAGATTCCCAGCCCATTAGAATATCTAGAACTAATAAATTTGTCAGCAAGGTTTCAGGATACAAGATCAACACACAAAACTATATTTCTACATACTAACAATGAACAGATAGAAACCAGCATTAATACAATATAATTTACAACTTCTATAAGAAAATAAAACATAAGTTTAGTGATAAGGAAGTGTATGCTAGCCCCATAATTCTTAGCTATGACACAAAAAGAATGATCCATAAAAGAAAATTTACTTTCTCCAAGTTAAAATAAGTTTAGTGACAAACTTAAGGCACATACAAGATGTGTATGCTGAAAATTAGAAAATATTAATAACAGTAAACAAAGAAAGACTAAATCAAACGAGATGCGTACAGTACAGTGTTCAGGAATTGCAAGATTCAAAACAGTAAACATGACAGGTCTCAAATTGATCTACTGAAGTAATGGATTACCATAAAAATCTACATAAGGCTTTTGTAGAAGCAGACAAATGCATTCTAAAATTTATATGACAGGCATGGGCCCTAGAATATTTAAAACAATCTCAAAAGAGAAAAATAAAGTGAGTGGGAGCCTTCATTTTAAGGCTTACTATACAGCCACAGTAACGAAGATAGTGTGATACTGGTGGAAGGATAAACACATAAATGGATGGAACAGAAAATAGGACCTAGAAACAGATCCCCACAAATATGTCCAAGTGATTTTGAACAAGTGTAAAAGCAATTCAGATAGGGACCTGCAGCCTTTTTATCAAATGATGGAGAAACTGGAAAATTGGCAGAGATAATAAAATGAAGATGGACTTATGCCTCAAACCTTATATGAAAGTTAAATGGAACATGAATTGACACACAGAACATAAAACTATAGCACTTTTCAAGTATAATAGGAAAAAATCTTTGGGATTTATGCTAGGCAAAGAATTTTTAGATGTGACACAAAAAGAATGATCCATAAAAGAAAACTTACTTCTTCCAAATTAAAATCTGTTGCTCTGCAAAAGAACTTATTAAGAGGACAAAAAAAAGACAAACTAAAGGCTAGAAGAAAATATTTGCAAGTCCCATATCCAAAAGGGAATGGATTTCTAGAGTAAAGAATTTTAAAATTCAACGTGAGAAATCAAACAGTGCAAGAAGATAAACAAATGGTGGATATGCACATGAAAAGATATTCAGTGTCTTGAACCATTAGGGATACGCTAGTTAAATCCACAATGAGATATCAGTATATACCTACCTAAGTGCTTCAAACTTAAAATAGTGACATTTCCAATAGTATGTTAGAAAGCTAAGCATGCTATTACTACTTGACCTAACAACTAAATTACTGGACATTTATTCCAGAGCAATGGAAACACATGTTCACACAAAAACTACCCGGGAAAGTTCATAGCAGCCTTATTTGGAAACAGCACAGCATTCATTCGACAGATGGGCAGCTGAACAAATTGGGCTGCACTCATGCCGTGGAATAATATGCAGTACAATAAAAAGGAACAATTGCTGTTACATCCAGTGACTTAGATGTCTCTCCTGAGAATTATGTTAAGTGAAAACAGCCCACGGTGTAATCAATAATGAAATCTCATCATTTCTAACAAAATGGAGGGAACTACAGGACATTAAGTGAAATAAGCCAGACAGAAAAACAAACATCACGTGTGTGCTCTAGGTGAAAATTAGAACCAGCTCACTCGAAAGTAGAACATTTCTTACTGTGGACTGATGGTATGACATGGGGAGTGGAGGGATCCATGTACGCTGTATGCACACGTGGTAATAGAGCAGCGAGGCCCGTTAATATGTGCAATTCATACATGTTAAAAACACTTAGAAACCCTATGTCAAAATCACACTGTGATTCCAGTTCTACAGCGCTTTTGAAATGACAAAATTACAGAAAGAGACAGGTCTGTCATTGTCAAGTGTTAGAGCTGGGGTGGAGGATGTGGACAGGGGAGAAGGGTGGCTATGACAGGACAACGTGCGGGGTCCTTGTGGCTCTGAACATGCTAGTCTCCTGGCTGTGGAAGTGGATTGGCAAACCTGTACGGGGAGTGATCAAAACACACAGTGAAGGCTTAAATTTCAAAATTGTGTTGCCATAAAAGACGTGTTGCTATTAGCTCCTTCAAAACACTCTCCCTTGTGGGGAGCACAATTATCCCATCATACTTGCCACTTTGGGAAGCAGTTCTGCAAGTCCTCTTTCATGTATGTCTTTATGAAGTATGATCAAAAATACAGTGACTCTTGCTGCCAAGGGCCATTGAATGACAGAAAGTCGGGCTCATACAAACATGCCGGTGTGGCCTCATCCACTTTATTCACCAGATCTGGCTTCTGATTGTTCTCTAAAGTCAAAGCGATCATAAAAGATAGATGTTTTGAATCAGTTCAAAGCATCAAGGCAGCCACACTGATGTAGCTAAAGTCGCTCACCGAAGAGTACTTCATAACTGCTTCTCAAGGTGGCAAGGTGGCACACATGAGCAAGGGACTTGTAGGGAAAATGTAGTTGTGCAGTGCAGCTATGTATGTCCTGTCTCCCTGTAGACAGATGTACACATGAGTACTCACATGCGCAGATGGACTGACAGGACAGCAACTGAACTCGGGGGCTTCTGTGTCAGCGCTGACTCCAAAAGGCCACCATGTAGCTATCACCACTCTGAAAGGTGTAGTTCAAATGCACTGCAGATGGGAGGACACATGAGAGGTTGACCATGGCCAGCTTCCTTTCCCAGAAATGGTTAGTATCAAGGGGTACTTTGTGAGGTAGCAACAGAATCTCATAACATCCTTCTTAGAGAAACAAAGATAGGACTCTGAAGTCAGGCGCAGCCCCAATTCAGCAACCAGCAACAGCAAGAGTGGACCCTAGAAGAAGGTCATGGTGGTGCACTCCTAGCTCTCTGGGAGGCTGAGGAAGGAGGAACACAAGTTGCTCAACCTGGGCAACTCAGCAACTTAGTAAGACCTTGTTTCTAAATAAAAACTACAAAAGGGCTAGAGATGTAGTCCAGTGTGAAGGCCCTGAGATCAATGCACAGCTGCCCCCCACCAAAATGAGTCTTTACTCAAACGCCCTGCTTTTGCCAATAATCCACCAAGTGGACATAGCCGCAGAGTTTTATCCTGCAAAAGGAGTTGATAAATTGCTTCGGTTTCAGACTCCTTCGCACGTTATCGAAGTCATGGTTCCCTTGAGGTGCTGGTGTGAACCTATGACACCCTCCTTTACATACTGATAAAATGCCACACAAATGCGGTCATAACAATCCCTAAGTGTCAAAACCAAGCCTTAGCCAGTGGATGGAGTTGATAAAAATTATCTCACTTCATCATACGATAGTCTTGTAAGATTGCAGATAAGGACCCATGCCATAAAGGCAAAGAGAACAGAACCCTCGAAAAGTGCTGTACAATGTAGGGGCAAATAACACATTTAGAAATGGCTGTCCACGTTCAAGAATAAATTTAAAAGAGAACAAACATGACCTCCACCAACACAAGAGACTGTGAAAAGAACTTGCAACTTTGAAGAAGAATTTAAACATAACACACGACGAGCAGAAGAGGATCCTATTTTCATAGGGAAAAAATTACTCAGGAAATTTTAGATACCATCTGCTTTTCACTCTCAAGGAAATCATAGAAAACACTGGCTTTGTAAAATAAGGGGAAATAATGAGGTAATTTGCTGAGGGAGAAAAGAGAAAGCTGATAGACTTGAGAAATTAATTCAGGAAAGAAAGAATGATTTATGGAATTAAAACATTAAAAAGTGGTAAAGGACTGAACTGACAGTACAGGAAATCTTATCGCCTATGTGAGCACAAATTTAGGAAGCTCTTTCTAGATGCAAAACAAAAATGAAAAAGATAAAACTAATTTGCAATTACTAAGGACTGGAGAAACAGCACTTGCCTTATGTGCATGAGATGCTGGACTCTGTCCCTAGCATGGGAAAAAACAGATATTGCTTTGATAGTGGTTTCTATGGGATGCAAGTTGCTGGTACAACTGAAATTCTCAAGGAGAATACAGAACGGAATATGAAATATATTTATATTAATGTGTCCACAACTAGCTTTGGCATATTAAATTTTCATTCCATCTCTATGAGGCAGTGCTATGGTTGATATATTGTGTCAACTTGGGAAATCTAGAGGTTTAGCTGAGTGACTCAGGAGGAAGCTGGGGTGCTTCCTTTGTAAACATCCTAAGCCTGTGGAAGAGGAGGGCATGGAGATTGTGTGAGAGGTTCATGACCCCTGGGTGGGGTAGGTTGTTTACAATGTAGGGAAGAAAAGGAGGCTGCTTGCAGCCATTCTTCCCTTTTGCTCTGGTGGTTTTTGCTGTGCTCTGCTGCCCTGAACAGTTTGCCCTCTGCCTTAAGCCACTCTGCCTCTAAACCAGCCAAGTATGGACTAAAACCTCCACAAACTGTAAGCTAAGTAAAAGTTTCCTTCCTTCATTTTGGGCTTTGGGAATTTTGTCTCAGCAACGAGAAAAAAGTAACCAAGACAGGCAGTTACGAATTTTTTTTTTTTTTTTTGTCTTTTAGAGACAGGATCTCCCTATGCAGTTCAGGTTGGCCTTGAGCTCATGTTGTAGCCCAGGCCAGTCTTGAACTCACAATGATCCTCCTACCTCAGCCTGAGTACTGGGATACAGGCATTTTATATTAACTGTACAAATGAGGAAACCCGAGACCTCAACAATAACTCTGTTACCAAGTCTGCAGGGCCCAGGTGGAACTTAAGACCTGGGAATAATTTTACAGATAAATGCACATGCTCCAGATGAGAAATACTCTCAACATTTTGATGAGAAAAATAAAGATAACAAAACGCGTTGTTATACAAGCCATGTCCCTGGATGGGCAACTCAATACTCTATTGATTTTAAGTCCTCAAGCATTAATCTACAAATTTAATACTATTAAATAAAATTTCAAAGTGATTTTATGTGGAACTTGACCACATGATTCTACAATTCATCTGCACTTATAGGCAGATTAGAACAGCCCAGAAAATATTGAAAAAGAATGATAAGGAGGGAGAGGCTGCAGTATTCAAGAGTAAAATATAAAGGAGCACTAAGAAATTGCTGTTGTGTTCATTCATGTATGCTGAGAGTGTAACAGAGGTAGATCGATGGATGAGAGTAAAAAAAAGGAAGCAGACCCAAACCTGTAAGTTCTTCGTGGGCCCCAAAACTAATATTTCAGATACATCGGAAAGTAACAACATAATCAACGGATCAAAAGGTTTAAGCCACACTGCAAATATTCCACCATCTGTAAATGAAGGAAAATTTGAAAAATGAAGTTATGAAAGAAATGGAAGAAAATCTAAGTGAGTTTTCATTTCATTCTTCCTTGTATTTTTTTCTCCATAGCACTTGTTAGCATATAACGTATGATAGCCATTCTTTATTAATGATTTTATTTACTATCTGTCTCTTCACACTAGAATGCAAGGTACCTGGGGAAGAATTTTTAATTTTTAATCTCCAGTGCCTGAAAAAAAGTTTCTAGTATGTAATAGCTGAGCAAAAATATCCACCGAATAAAAGAAAGAATGAGTGACATCAGATTGGAAAATGTTTGTCTAAAACATAAAATTAAAGGGAGAAGTAATATAAAAGAAAGATCTATACATAAAACACACAGTGAGTTAAGTTTCTCTCTACGTCAAAAAGGCAAAAAATATACAGCGGAGTATAAAAATATTTACAATCTGCACTGTAAAGGCTGAATATTTATGATTAAATAACTGCCCTTTATAAAAATAGTAAACATGAAAAATGGATAAAGACGGTGTCTAAAAGTAAAAACGTTCATGGTCAATAAACATCTAAAATGTGAAACATCACAGATAACAAAAGAATTAGCATTAAATAGAAGAGAAATACAGCGCCATCTCCCACTAACCTGTAAATCCTGATCTTACACTGTCTTCAGCCAGGTTGCAAGAGGACAGGCATGCTAACGCCCAATAGGCACATGTCATTTTAGTATAATCTTTCTAAGAAGCAATGAAATATGTCCAAATTTCATGTCTGCATGCCCACTCACAAGCAATTCTGTTTCTAAGAAATTATTTTACAGAAAGATCTGTACAAGTCCACAAACAGCAACCAGGATATTTTAACGCATTGCTATTGTAATAACTTTTTAAACAACTTAAATATCTAGCAACTTGAATGTCTATCATATCAAACAAATCACGGCCCATCAACACAATGGAGTCATAAGAATGTATTTACTAATGTGGACCACAGCTCTCGTACATGAAATAATATGATAAATTTAGTAAAATTTAGAAAGTGGATAGCAAGATGGATTTACTGTCTGTGTATCTATGATGGAAGTTCTCAAAATTGCTAGCCAGATCAGCAGCATCAAAACTAACCTGGGGAACTGGCAGGAAGGCACATTTCTAGGCTTCACCCCAAACACACTAAATCATAGACATTAGTTATGCAACTCAGGGATCTGTGTTTTAACAAGTCCTCTGTTTTCATCCACTGGGGTTGTTAAAATAAAATATCTTAGATTGGGAAATTTAAAATAGAAATTTATTTCTCAAGGGCCTGAAGATGAGTAAATGCAAGATCCAGGCCACAGCAGATTCCGTATCTGGCGAAGGCTTGCTTCCTGCTGCATGCATGGCATTTCTTGCCAGGTCTTCACACGGAGGAAGAGATAGCAAGAAATCCTGCATCTCTTCTAAGGTCCCTAACTCCACTGATGAGGGCCCAGTCTCGTGATCTGATCACCTCCTGAAGGTCTCGCCTCTTAATACATTACATTGCAGGACCCAGTTTCATCTTTTGCATTTGAGAGTGGATAAGACACATTTAGACCAGGACATCCCGGGTGTTCCAATGAACACTAAATTTTAAGGATCACTGGAAAATCTTAAGTAATAGACACCAAACAGCTAATAATAGTTATCTCACATTTTTAGAGGAAAATATATTTTTCCTTTTTGTATACTTCTATATTCCAACTGTGATGTGTACCATTTCAAATTAGAAACATCAGCAAAAAAAGATATACTTCTATCAGAAAGAGAAAGAGAGAGTAAAGAGAAAGGAAAAATGTCACCAGGCAGTCAAAACCTGGAAAAGATATTTAAATGGACAATGCCATACTCATTAAAAAAGTTTTCAAAAAGCCTTAATTAATATAAGTTTTAAACATTTCAAATGGCTAGAATTATAAGAAATTGACATTAAAATACTTTTTCTATCAAATAAACAGCATAATGAAAAATCATAAAACTAAGTGGAATAAATGGTTTTAAAAAACTTCAGAGACTTCTAGAAAGTATCACAGAAAAAAAAAGCTTGAAAGTTTCTAGCAAAATTCAATGCTAAGCAAGTATTTGATGCAGTAACCCAAATTCTAGATAGCTGTGAAATCATGATTTTTCTTTTGACAGTTTAAAATATTGACAGCATCCTAAACATTCTACTATAGGAAATCAGGTGAAAGAATTACACAACGTTATTGTCCTAGAATATTTTTTACTGAAACATGTTGTATGAATCATGAATGTAGACACATTGGTACACAAACACTCCTAGCATAGTATCCAGAAAAAAAAGTAGCTATCAATAGTAAGCACTAAATGTGTGTCAGACAGAATTCTAAGAACTTGATAAAAAAATAATTCATTTAATCCTGAACAACCACATGAGAAAAAAATATTGTCATGTTACAGATGAGGAAAGACATTTGGATGAGAGAATCTCAATAACTTGCTGACAAGCCCCAGTTAGTGAGAAATGGAACCAGCTTGTGATCCCAGGTCATTTGTCTCCATGGACCCCCTGATGATGCTGGAGGCAGCCTTAATATGGCATCATTTCAGCTATCAGTGATGGCACACAGAGGCAAGGCTCAAAGATTAGGCTCTAAAATGCTAACATAAGTATATCTGGGTGGTGAAACTAAATATAATTTAAATTTTGTTTTCTGTGTGTTATTTTTGCATTTTTGTCTCTACAGATTATATCTCATTTAAACTATGTAACTGATAAAACTTAGTTGGGTTATGTTTTGTTTTATTAACAGAAAAAGAAGAGTTCCCAGGAAGGAGAAGCCCTGTAGCACCCAACTTTTGAAAGGCATAATGTTTTGAAAACAAATGGTACTTCAAGGTGACAAGAGGAATTTGAGTGTAGGTGGCACGGAAATCATTTATAACATCTATCGTACCACTCCAGGTGTTATGGTTAATACATTGTGTCAACTTGGGGAGTCTAGAGGGTTAGCTGAGCCTGTGGAAGTGGAGGGCATGGACATTGTGTGACAGCTACACACCCCCTGGATGGGAGTAGCCTGTTTACAATGTAAGGGAAGGAAAGAGGCTGCTTGCAGCCATTCCTCCCTTTTGCTCTGGTTATTTTTGCTGTGCTCTGCTGCCATGAACAGTTTGCCCTCTGCCATGTGCCACTCTGCCTCTAAACCAGCCAAGTAAAAAATAAATAAATAAATAAATAAATAAATAAACAAACCAGCCAAGTATGGACTGAGACCTCCAAGAACTGTAAGCTAAATAAACGTTTCCTTCCTTCATTTTGGGCATTGGGTATTTTGTCTCAGCAACAAGAGTAAAGTAACCAAGACACCAGGACTGAGGCTACAAACAGAACAGTAAAACGCAGATATTTTAGCTTATATTTGCAGACTGCTCCATGCAAAGGACAATGCAAATTTTTCTTATTAAATTACCTGCAAGAATGGGATATTCAAATAACAAGGGCTTGCTTTCTCTCTAGATGCCAGCCAGATTGTGCCTGGATTCCTCCAGGAAGCTTTATTTGCTCATTAGAAGGGGCATATATGTAACATCTACACATACTACCAACAGTTGCAATGTAATACTCAGCAAAGTGCTAAAGAGCATGGTTAAAATAGTCCATGGCATTTCTCAAGAGGAA
Source organism: Dinomys branickii (assembly GCA_004027595.1). Classification (NCBI taxonomy): domain Eukaryota; kingdom Metazoa; phylum Chordata; class Mammalia; order Rodentia; family Dinomyidae; genus Dinomys; species Dinomys branickii. The sequence continues at coordinate 127,968 of PVLD010002263.1, forward strand.
AAGTCTCCAGTTAAGAACATGTCCCTACAGTGTGTGACTCTTGATGCTCCCCCATCACCAACAGCTGAAATTCATTTGCTCCTGTCAACCATCCTAGGGCAGTCATTCACTTTCTCTGCAGATACACTCACCTGTGGGGTAGATTATGATTGCTCAAAATACTACCTCTCCTTGAGAAAGAATTATTTTTCTGCACCTCATTAACATCAAGATTGTCCATGTGGTTTTCTTTAGATAATGAAATAAAAATGACGGTTTCCTGTAAGACTTCTAATTAGAAACTTTGAGAGCCATGTGTGTTTGTGGTACTGGGCTATGCTCTTTTCTCTTTGCTTCAAAGCCATTAACACCCCAGACGGGAATATTCTATTAGCCTGCCTCCAAATAAATAAGTTGTGCAGGATACTTAAAGCTGACCAAACAGACATGAATGTGAATGAGAAATAATCCTTTGTGGTTGTAAGCCATCGACAGTAGGGTTATTCGCTACTGCGGCACACATTAGCATAAACTGACTGGTACATCATTGTAGTCCAGCATCGGTTCATGGAGACCTAGATCATACCCAGAACTACTGCCTTCCCTCTGTGACCGCTCTGCATCTCAGACAAAACAAAACTTGGTTCAGTGCATCTTCCTCCTTTGAACTGAGGACATTTCTTACTCCTTTTTTATTATTTTAATCACCGGTCTCTTTCTAGAGTAGACTTGCAGGCGATTTCCTCAGCTCTTTCTTCATCCCAAGCTCGTAAGATACTTAAATAAAAAATAATCTCCTTTATTTCAGCATACTACATAGCCTCTGTCACTACTGCCAGAAAACTGGGTATGAGAGGCGAAGCTTCAGTAGCAGGAAATAGAGGAGGCCTTTAGAGCACTTCCCAAAGATGACACAACAGAAAATTTCTTGTTTCAGTTAATATCCTGAAGCTCCTGATTCCCTAGACCATACATAAAGAAACTTCAGTGTGAATAACATTATTTCCCAAACATTCAGGATTCCAACTGTTTCTCATAGTCTAGCTATTAATAAGATAGATTTGTCACCAGCAATAAAATGCAAGTTATCTGCTTTCTAAATAGTTTAAAAGCAGTACTTTCAGATCTCTGCAAAACGATGGCTTGTGTATTACAGGGGAAGTCTTGGAAGAAAAATTTTTAAAACTACCAGGAGTATAAAGAAGCATTAGTAACATTAAACACAAAATTATAAATCATTATTAAATTTAACACCTGACACAAGCCCTTGCCAGGTGGTATATGGCAATCCAAGATTCTCAGGCGCATTCATTCTTTAGCCAGTCCTAACTAACTTGAGAATAAGGTGTATTTTATTCTCAATATCTTAAAGATGAAAGCCTATGAGATTGAAAAGATAACTTACCAAGGACCATATCATAACTCAGTGGAACATTCTGCATGGGAATTCACGTCTTTTAACATCAGAGTGTGAACACCTTATGACCATATAATGCTGCCTGAGATTAAAGATATAGACATATAAAATACTTGGGAATTCTTCCATATTTAGAATTTCCCTTCAGTGAAGTGACAAAGATGAAGCTGAAAACTTCCTGTCTAATGATTTTTCCTGGAGTCCAAATAAAGTGCTTCTTGACTACTTGATCTCAGACAACACACTCATCCATTTGTGTAGGGTCTGTCCCCTCCTTTATAGAGTGATAAGAATAACTCCCATTTACAGGGTTTCAGTGAGAACAGAAATTCATAGCCATGGGAACACCTGTAAACTCTGAAATGCTAAATAAGTGCCTTGTAAAATGATGTATTTTTGCAGTGCCATAATTGGTTGCTCAATGACTATAGTAAGATACTGGCAAGCACTGTTAAGCCTGAAAATAAGAACCTGAAGGACAATACATCTGAGCATATGTTCTCGTCTTCAGCAGGGTAGTTTGCAGAGAACAAACACTCCCACCAAAATCAATGACAATAGTATGCCAAATCCATCTCTCTGAAAGCAGCCAGTTTTTTTTTTTCTTTGTGGCAGCCCGGATTTAAAAGTCAGACCCCCACACATACAGCAAGCTCATCTAGGTAACTCTGACTTTGTACATTTGCTATTTTCACCAGACATCTGTCCTTTACTGGCATAGGTAAGAGGCTGCAGGATAGGCAGAGGCAATTGCTACAAGGAACAGAAGCCAGTAGAGATGCGCCAAGTTCACAGGACTGAGTTAAAACTGATTGAGGTCCATAGCTGCCAAATTAACAAGAATTGCAGAGTAAATATTAAGAGACAAAAGGAAAGAATAGAGAGTAATACCAATAGATAGCCCAATCTTCTCTTTAGCCATCTATCTGAGAAGAGACACAGGGAGGAACTGAAGACAAATTAAAAGACATGAACAGAACAAGGAGTTTTGACAGTCTTACAGTGCTAGAGAGACCAATAATATATTTAAAGACCTGCCAAGGAGAGGACTTCTAGGAAATCTTTCAGGTTCCAAGTTGTGACACCTAGAGAGGGATATGGAGGATTGCAGTTGAACAGGACAGAAAAAATACAAAGAGCGCAGCCAGCCCTCAAGTCAGCTTCTAGAATGGCTGGAGGTGGTCTGTGACCCCACTGCCTACCACGCAGAAGGGTAAATCCACACTGAAGGACTGTAACATGATCCAGAAGAGAGAAAATTTGATACACATAGTGTCCGGCACAACTGAAAATACCAGTTATATCAAAAAGCAGTACCAAAAAAAAAAGCAAAAAATGAAGAGATACCCATGGGTGACTCAGCTATTGGAGCTGACAGCCCTATGTTAAATTCTTTTTTTTTTTTTTTTTTTTGCGGTACTGGGGATCGAACTCAGGACCCCGCGCTTACTAGGCAAGCGCTTATTCCACTGAGCTATATCCCCAGCCCCCCTGTGTTAAATTCTGATCAAGATGTTCAGTGATACAGATGAGAAACAAGATGATTTCACCAAGTAACTAAAATAAAGAATAAAATAGAAACTCTAGAACGGAAAGCTGTAATAACTGAAATTGCGAACTAAGTAGAGAGATTAAACAGTAGACCGGAGAGAAATGAAGAAAAATGGAAGACGTGTGGGTAGAAATACCCAACTAAAGCACAAACACAATGAGCATAAAAACCCAATATAATGCATATGGATTCAAGAGGTGATACAGATCTCAAGAAGGAGATCTGAAACAAATCTAACATAAACCAGTGAAACGAAAAGAGAAACTTTTCAATGCATTCAGGGGTTGGAGAATGGACAACTCTTTAAAGGCATGTAAATTAATCTGTGCTAAGGAAATATAGAGAATTCTGTAGGCAAGAAGAAAATTATCCCAGTCAGAAATATACAATGCTGAAAAGAATGAACAAACATTGAAAATGAGAATAAATATGACATGCTGACTACAAAAAAGTATACTGCTTTGTAGGGTATAAAACATACGTAGAATTAAAATACATGACACAACATTCTGAAAGGGATGAAAGTTAAATGTTCCACATTCTTAGAATTTGTGAATCGGTTAATATTACACTGACATAAATCAAAGATTAATGTGTTAACCCCTAAGAGAACCATAAAAGAATCTACAAACTTACTTAGGAAAAAATAAAATAATTTTTTAAAAAGTTTAACTGAAAAGAAAGCAGAAATACTGATGAAAGAGGTGCAAAAAAGTGGGATGAAACAACGTTTGACCATAAAATTCCAAAAACACAGATACCACATGCTCACACTTATATACAGAAGCTAAAAATGCCTATCCCAGTGAAGCAGAGAGAAGAACAGTGGTGGCTAAAGAGTGGGAAGGGCAGGGCAGAATGAGAACAGTTAATGGGGGCAGGGTTGGGGTGAGGGAAGACCTCCCCAAGAGAAAAATATTCTAAAGCTCACAGTTGAGGCACACTACATTTGACAATAATTATAGTAATTGTGTATATCAAAATAGCTAATAGAGAGGCTTTGACCATTCCCTGCACAAAGAAATGATAATCACTCAAGGTGATAGCTATGCCAATCACTGCAATCTGATCGCTACCCATTGTACACGTATCCTGAAATGTCACAGTGTACCCCATGAAAACGTGGGATTACTGTTAATCAAAATAATTTAAAAGCCCAAAATATGAATCTATATGCACTAATTTAAAGTGTCAGACTGAACTGATTCGTTTTTATGTAAGATTTTCTATGCTGACCTTAACAGAGAAACAACTTAAATATAAAAATAAATGAAATCTGATAGAAAGGGTTTGGAAAAGTAGGACCTTATAAACACAAAACAAAGGAAAGTTGATAACGCTATACTAATATAAACAAGTTAGCTTTTAAGGCAAAAACATAAAGTAAAGAATGACATGTTCATAGTGATAAAATGGAAAAAACTTCCTGAAATACATAAACAATCTAAATTTTTCTGCAACTAAAGTAATATTGAATATTTAAACCAAAATGAGTTAATGAAAAGAAAGTCAAAGTCCAAGTTGGTTCTTTGAAAAGACATACAATGTTAATAAACAATAACACATAGAAGAAACAAAACTACAATATCAAGAGTAAAAACAGCAAAGACATTGCAAATCCTTCAATTCTTTAAAAGATAAAGTACGAACATTAAGAACAACTTTACCCCAACACATCTTTAAATTTAGATCAGTGAAACCATTCCCCTGTCACAATTTTGCAAAACTGATACCAAAAGAAAGGGTAAGTCAAAAATAGTCCTATATCAATAGGTGAAATTAAGTAAGTACACAAAACCTCACATACAGAAACTTCTAGGCTCTGAGCACTGCCTCGGTGATTTTTCTCCAATGCTTCAGTTATAATCAAAACCAAACTTAAATAAAAACTTCCTGAAGGAGAAGAAAAACACAAATATTTGTTGTGTAGTTTTGTGAGGTCACCATTACTTTGAGGCCAAACCACGCCTTGACCGGAACAGGAAAGAGAAATTACAGACAAACAGCCCAAGTAAACACAAATGTAAAATTTTTAATAAAAACTAAAACTGTTCCCACTCACTGAATATAATGATACACTTCAATAATTCAAATAAAACTAGATAACTCACAGCATTAACAGAAAATAGCAAGAAAAATCATACCAAAACTGCATTAAAATCATTGGAATATCTTCAATTTGGATATTCAATAAACAAATGTAGACATGTAATATGTAACACAACAACCACTGTTAATTTCCTATTATTATTATTATTATTATTATTATTATTATTATTATTTTGTACTGGGAATCAAACTCAGGATATTCTGCTTGCCAGGCAAGCACTTATGCTGCTGAGCTATATCCCCAGCCCAATTTCCTATCACCTTGTCTGAGAGTCTGTATTGTTGGTATTGTTTTTGATCTATTTTCTAACTGTATGTGTCTATTATCTAACTGTATGTGTATTTTTAAGGCGTTTTTGTTCTTTTATCTTTAAAATAAATAAATTTTTAATAAATACATTTAATATTTTAAAACTATTATTAAATAAATTTATTTATTTATTTTTTAAAAATCATTGGGAAAAGTATCATACCCGCTTGTGATCATTTTAAGAAAGTTACGGATATGATGTAATGATTTTAATCAAAAGCACAACCTAAAAAATCTTATGTAATTAACATAACTAAATTTGAAATACTGAAAATTTCCCCTTGAAAGAAAAAAATTGCTTAGTATCGAGACTCCTACCCAACAATGTATTGAAGATATAGGGTACATTAAACAAAAAATTTAAAAAGAAGATTAAAAAGGAAGTAGAAAAACTGTCATTACTCATCCCTCATGGTCTTAAATAAAAACATCCAAACGAATACACAGTGAAACTACTAGAAATATAAGTAAATGTGTACACTATCTCTAAAATTGATTTTACACCTGCCAGGCACAGTAGCACATGCCTATAATCACAGAACCCTGGGAGACTGAGGTAGGGGGTTTGCAAGTTCAAGCCCAGCCTAGAGACTCAGAGAAATACTGTGCCAAAATTTGGAGCTCAGAGCATAGGCACTGGTTTCAATAATGCAAAATAGTTGTACTTCTACTTATTAATAACAAAAAAATTAGAAAATAAAAGCAGTTTAAACACAATTTGCAATATCATCAATGCTTAGAACTCTAACAAAAATGTGTAAAACCTTTCTACAGAAAAGTACAGAAGACCACTGAGATAAATTAAAACACACATTAATAAATGGAAGGATATACCATAGGTCTAGGTTAAAAAGTCAATGAAGTTAAGTGTGCCAGTCCCTCAAATCGTGCCATAGATTTGATATAATTTCACCCTAAATCCAATAATTTGCTCTTGAGGAAATTATCAAGATGATTCTAAGAGAGCTAAGGAAACGCCAAGGACCAAGCATAGATGAGACAATCACAGAAGAAATAAACATGCTTTAAGAGGCGAGGCTTTCACACAGTAGGAGCTAAGAAAAGCTACAGGAACGAAGATGGTATGAAATTGATTCCATAGATGAATAGTCTAGTAAAACACAAGGAAGAGTAGAAATAGAGACCCAGAAATACACAAGAATTTCATCTGTGATAAAAACATGACACTGCTTGGGGGGAGTGGAATTTTAATAAACTGTCTGTATCACTTGGATGTTCCATAACAGAAAGAGAAGCAGTGTGCAGAGGGAGGAGGAGAAGGAAGCAGAGGACCTTCACCTCTACTTCCCACCTTACTGAAAGAGCAATCAGAGGTTATAGTTCTAAGTGTTAAAAATACAAGAACTTTTTAAGAAAAATACCTTAGCTTTTATGCAGAATAACTTAAACACTTATAAACAAAAATACCAACGAACTAGACTATGCAAATGCCTTAAGGTTACTGTTCACGAGGTAACATGCAGAGGGTGAGGAAGCACAGCACAGACCGGGTGCAGACGCATTGAACACACATAGCCACCAAAGAACACACACACAATGCCTACAAATTACTGATGGGGAAGAAAGCAAAGCAAAGCAATGTAAAAATGAGCAAAGTACGTGATGGTGTATTTTATAAAAGAGTGCAGCCAAGTATTCAATCAACATATAAAAAAGTCTCTAAGCTCATTAGTCAGAGAAATGCAAAATAAAATCATGTTCAAGGGCTTGGGGGTGTAGCTCATGTCTACCACGTGAGAAGCTCCCAGCTCAATCCTCAGCACCACAAGCATAAAAATAATAAAAGTAAAAACAACTGAAACAACTAGAAGTCACTTCAATTGACAACAGCAAGTGCTGGTGAAGCTATGATACATTTTGAGGACTTGTTGTTTTTTTCCATTTTATTTTAAAGATAAAAGAAATGAGCCATATTAGCAAACGCACAGACATAAAGAAAAACTACTTAAAAAGAATAAAAGCAAAACTAAATTTCAAACAATGTGATAGGAAATTAACAATGATGGTTATATTGCATATTGTTATCTTCAAATTGGTTACTCAGAAAAACAAAAGAGGCATGTAAGATTGATCAAACAACTAAACATTAACTGTTCATTTCATTAAGGCAATGGACATTAGTAGGAGAATTAGCTATCTTGTGTATATATCTTCACATGATGCATTTTGATTTCACGAACATTGACAGGAGGAATTTAAATTGTTGGCAATAAATTTTAAGTAGCTATTTTTAATATAAACTACATTTGAAAGTAGGTAAGTGTTATGGTTGATACATTGTGTCAACTTGGGGAATCTGGAGGTTTAACTGAGTGAGTCAGCAGGAAGCCAGGGTGCTTACTTTGTATACATCCTGAGCCTGTGGAAGAGGAGGGCATGGAGATTGTGTGAGAGGTCCATGACCCCTGGGTGGGGTAGGCTGTTTACAATGTAAGGGAAGAGAAGAGGCTGCTTGCAGCCATTCCTCCCTTTTGCTCGTTGTTTTTGCTGTGCTCTGCTGCCCTGAACGTTTTGCCCTCTACCATGTGCCACTCTGCTTCTGAGACAGCCAAGTATGGACTGAAACCTCCACAAACTGTAAACTAAATAAACCTTTCCTTCCTTCATTTTGGGTGTTGGGTATTTTGTCTCAGCAATGAGAAAAAAGTAACCAAGACAGAATTTGGTACTGAGAGTGGGGCTGTTGCTGTGACTATAACTGACCATGTGGTTCAAGAGTCTTTGGAAATGGCTTGTGGGAAGAGTTTGGAAAGGTTCAGAGATGTCACCTGAAAGAGATGCGCTGGAACGCTTTCGGCTGTTCTGTATGGGAGATTCTGATCTGAGTTCAGAAGACCAGAAGGCTGATAGAAATCCTGCCAGTAAAGGCCAGGTTCGGGAGTTTTCTGTTGGAAAGAAGGACTGCACTGGCTGTTGGATTCCAAATGATGTATGTTATGGCTTGGCAGAAAGTTTGCCTGTATTTTGCTTGTGTCCAGAGACTTTGTCTAAGACTGAGATTAAGGGCGGCAGTGAACTGATTAATCTAGCAAAAGAAATTTCAAGGCAGTCGAATGTTGGGGCACTGGCACGGCTATTGTTGGGGGCTTTTAGCCAGATTTTTATTGACAATCAAGAGCAAAGAGGGGCTGGGGATATAGCTCAGTGGAATAAGCGCCTGCCTGGCAAGCGCAGGGTCCTGAGTTCGATCCCCAGTACCGCCAAAAAAAAAAAAAAAAAAAAAGAGCAAAGAGCCCAGCAGGATGATTTAAAATGTTGTGAGTTTGGCCAGAAAGGAAGTTGCAGTGAAACTGTGGATTGCAAATATAAGGCTGAGGAACTCTCTATTGCTGAGAAGGAAGCTAAAGAGTGTCATGTTCCAGAATGGCGGCAGCGGCCACACCGGATTCCAGAATGGAAGCTGCATAGAGAATTTGCTCCTCAGAATTGGATTCAGTGTGCCCAGCGATCCAGGCACTCGACCCCTATGGCCAAGAGAGAGGAAAGTTTGGCTACTGCTCCAGGTGGCAGCAGACCTTGGCATCATCCACGTGGCCCTGGCTTTAGGTGCAAGGAAAATTCAAGAGGTCTGAGGTTAAAGAGGCTTCCACCCAGATTTCAGAGGCCCTGGGAGGCTAGGCAGTGTGCCCGTGAGGGCACAATATGTGAAGCTATGAATGTGAAGCAAAAGGTGCCCTGGAGACCTCAGAAGTTTAGAAAAGCCAGGAATGTGGATCATCAGAGCAAAGCTGCAAGGAGGGAGCAAAGCGGGCCTAAGAGAGAAGCCATGGAGGCTGTAACCACCAGAAGTGCCATAGGGGTGGACTCATGCAAGCCCTTTGGAGCTCACAATGTACAACATGTTGATTCAGATGCTGGATGTGGAATTACAGGACACAATGTTAGCCATGCTGGAATTTGGACTTGCTTTGCTCCCAATGCTCTACATTACCCTGTCAGTGCCTTTTGGAATGGTAATGTTTATTTTGTGCCTTTAAATGTTGGAAGTGTTTAATTTTCATTTGTATGGGGGCAAAATGTTACTGTTCTAATGTAATATAATGGCTTTGTATCTGGAAACTGGTTTAAGGAAATGTGTCTGATTCCCAAGTTGACAAGGGGTGGAATGTTATGGTTGATACATTGTGTCAACTTGGGGAATCTGGAGGTTTAACTGAGTGAGTCAGCAGGAAGCCAGGGTGCTTACTTTGTATACATCCTGAGCCTGTGGAAGAGGAGGGCATGGAGATTGTGTGAGAGGTCCATGACCCCTGGGTGGGGTAGGCTGTTTATAATGTAAGGGAAGAGAAGAGGCTGCTTGCCGCCATTCCTCCCTTTTGCTCGTTGTTTTTGCTGTGCTCTGCTGCCCTGAACGTTTTGCCCTCTACCATGTGCCACTCTGCCTCTGAGACAGCCAAGTATGGACTGAAACCTCCACAAACTGTAAACTAAATAAACCTTTCCTTCCTTCATTTTGGGTGTTGGGTATTTTGTCTCAGCAATGAGAGAAAAGTAACCAAGACAGTAAGTCATACAATCAGAGAATTCTACTCTTTGGGTCAGTTCAGCAGGAGGTATGCATGGTCCAAAAGCTTGTTCAAGAATATTCATGACAGCACTGTTTATAATAACTAAATCCCAGAATCACCCTATATATTAATGAGTACAGTGAGAACATTTATTTACAGTATAGAGTGGAATACTACACAGTGATTAAAAGGAACAAAACACACTTGGATAGACTACACAACCACCACAGGACTGAAAAAACCAGACATAACACCTATATACTTTGTGGTTCCACATATGTAACATTCTGATTCCATGTGTGTAAATTCAAACAGGCAAAATTCACCTAGAAATGGAAGCCAGGGAAGTCTGAATGACAGGAGGGTAGTAGCTGTGGAGCCTTCTGAGTAGTAGCCTACTTCTTGATACAGATGGTGGTGTTTACCTGAGTGTGTCAAGTCACATGTTGTACACTTAGGATTTAGGCATTGAACTATGTTAGAAAACTTCAACTTTTCTTCATTATTATCTTTTCATGAGAGGAAAAAGAAATGAGAAAAGAAGAAAATAAAAATTTCTTTGATCCTGGGTTCTTTTATCAGTAAAATGAGAAACTAGGATGAGACCAGATCATTTATAGCCATTATTTCCTCTCCTTCCGGTGGGAAACAGCTATCACCCACTCTCATACCCAGAAGCTCAAGTAGAAGTGACCCTGACCCTACAAGACTGAGGCTTGGGTGCATCGCTGATGATTAAGAAACAGGCCTATAACCAAAACTGGGCCTGTGAAACACACATGGAGGATGGCTTTTTAATGAAATTGTCTGACAAAGTCCGCAAACTTTACCAAACTGGTCGATATAATACGGGCATTGCTATCACTTTGAGGGGTCTTTCCTGATGATAAATCAAAAAGGGAGGAAAGGAGGTACGATGGTGACCCTGATGATATGCACATATGTACACCAGACATGAGGCGTATATGAAGAGGAAGATTATTCGTAGGCACAGTTATAATGACATTTTTTAATATAAATGTATCTAATCTATGACTTTCCAATTTTGTGAACCAGTAAATTCTCTCTTGCTTGAGACAGGAAGTTGGTTTTCCATCACTTCTCACTCAAGAGCGCTGGCTTAAAAGTTCCAGGATCTCTTATAGATGTAGCACGCTGTGACTCAGACACAGCATTCCACACTTTCCTAACTAGGCACCCTCTCTGGCCTCAGGAGAACAGACAGTGTGCTCAGGGGTCCAGCTCCTCCACCAGTCAGTCCGATGTTCTTTGAAGTTACATGTTTCCTTTTAAAAAATGGAAACTCAAGGAATTTTCTAATCCACTATCCATTCATAGTTCATCTTGATCTGTAAAAAATTTTCTCTAAATTGTCACATAAAACTGATACTCCGGGATGATCTCTATTACTCTGAAATAATGCAACCCAACTCCACACTGCCATGTACTTGAAAGCATCAGCATATCCCTGTTTTAAAAGAGCAGACCCAGGGGAGGGATGACACATGCAAGTTCCTGCGCTGTTTTAAGGTAGACAAGGTGAAGACAAGCATCCTGAGCAGCAGCTGTCAATGAGCCTACTCAATGTTGTGGGTTTCTCTAAACCCCCAAGCAGGCCAGACACTTTCAAGCTGAGTGAAGTCAGGTCACAATCACTGCCCATCTCTGACTTTCAGCATACATCCTTCTATTTTCCATCTACCTCTCAGGCAGTACTTACACTGTTGCTAACATCCATTCTCCAAACACACAGTATTTTTCTTCTTAGGAAAGTCATTTCTTTCGCATAGAGATAAAGCATGGAAGCTTCAGCATCTATCTATTTAGCAAAACTCTATTATGCTTTGTGAAAATCAGATGGCTTTACCATGCAATCGCTGGAAGGAAAATTACTCTTTTTTCCCACAGATACATTCACATTTTAGGTGACATTTTAAACAGCCTCGAAGTTTCAACCTTAACCGGTAATATTTGAATTGGTTTTAATTTAGCAGGTATAGAGAAAAGAATAACTTGGCAGCTGCCTCTCAATGCATGTCAGAAGCTAGGGACCTCCCATGAGGGTCTGGGATTCATATCAGTCATTTTTTTTTCCCACTCACACTGCTTGGAGCATCCCTCTCATGCAGACACAGTGACGCGACTGTCACTGTCAAGGTAGGCAGCATACACGGAAATAACAGGTGTATGAAGTATTTTTTAAAGACCCTAATATAATCAAGAATTCAATGTGAACCATTAAAGAAAGGGGAAAATTAATTTTAAAACTGACAGTAGTGACCTTTACAATTATGTGTTGTGCCTCTTGTACAACATGCATTCAAAGGCTACTGTTTGCCGGATCTACTTGTAATAAAACTTGTAATTCTACTTGTAATTCTCTTTGTGGAGAATAAGATCTCATTGTTCAGGGGGGCCTTTGTGAAGTCCCGAAGAAGGTTTAATTGGTACACAGTGTAAAAGCAAGGAGCTTCTCTGTTGTACAGAGGACTTCAGAATTTCAATTACAAATAACTTCAGAATAATAAGCATGGTGATATGATAATGTTAAGTGACTGACTATTTACTCTCTGCATGACACTGGCAAGCACATTTTCATTTCATCCTAACAACTCTTCATAGCAGGAACTGACAGTATTCCTTTCATAGGGGTGAGATTGAGGCTCACAGAGGTGACTGCCAGCTGCCGTAGGTATCAGACTATGAACTCTAGCCAGCATCTGTTGCCAAGAACTACGTTCCAAATCACTGGGCTACTCACTGCCTAAAACGTTGCAATGTCCTTAGAAAATCAACCACCCAACTATCTCTCTTACACAGTAATACCCATTTTTCTGACCTTTCCCCCAAATCTAGATATTTTTCTGACTTCCTCAGATCAGTGAATGTCATCACGTCGCCACCTTGCATTTAACTTCTCAAGCCAGAAATCCAGAAGACATTCTCCATGATGCTTATTCTCTCTCCCTGCCTGCCTGGCCTCAATCCATCTTCATGAGCAGCTGATTCTACCTCTTCAACCTCAGTTTCATCAATTCACACCTCTGCTTCATTCCCATTGCCTGCCTCATCCTAGCCACCGTCATTTCTTTAAACACTGCGATAGCCTCTGCCTCTGGCCTAGTCCACATCTGCTTTGTTCATAGTAAATGCATCTGCACCACCTTGGGCACCTCTCACCCCTACAGGTCTTGCACCTTCCCTGTGCCTATCTGCGCCTGAGACATTTGTGTGCATGGCTGAGAGCCAGAAGGGTGAAATCCCCAACTCCCTGGACCACAACTCCTGCCAAAGCCCTTCCCTCTGCTCCAAATTCTCTTCCTTTTTTCTTCACCAGGAGAATTTCAATCTACCCTTCAAACACCAACTACTATCATTTCTTGAGAGAAATTTAGGGCAGACAAACACCTCTTATGGAACCACTTCCCTTTGCCTTGCAATGTATAACACAACTCATGTTGCAGTTCTTATGTATATTTGATCCTAATAAGAAATGTTCATCAAACCTTTTTCCAAGTGTAGAAAAATTAACCACAGTGTCTGAATTACCGCAAATCGTTTATGAATCATATTTTTATTGTCACCTTGACCTTTCCTTCAACATAATTTTTTCCTGGAGTAGGAGTAGAAGGAGCTTCAAAATGGCTTGAGTGAATAGAAAGCAAACATTATACCTCAAGCAGAAAAAATACCTAAGGCTGCCTTGATTATCAAAGCTCTGGTAGGAAGCAGAAAAGTGATTTTCAGTGACAGGTGACATCGACACTGCTGATGCTAAAACAGAAGGCAGAGAAGTCAGCCCTCCGTGGTTCTAATTGTAAAAACTAGAAATATGTGCAATGAGCATTAGATTTAAAATCAGAATCATTCTGGAACATATCAGAAGGTTTGGAGGATCAGTCACTATCTGTCAATGAAAGCAGTAGTGAGTGGGGGGGTCATTAAACTGGTGAAAAGAATCATGGTGCAACATCAAAAAGAACCCATTGACAGAGGGTGACATCTTCAGGTATGTTTGCAATCCACAAAATATAAAGAAAAAAGCACAAGATTCTTATGATATGAGACACTGGAACAAAACCGACTGGCTAAATACCTCCCAATCTTTTTTTTTTTTTTTCAAAGAAAGCAACAAAATGAAGGGTGGGTGAGGTTTTTTTGTGGAAGTGGGGAAAGAAAATGCTGATTGCAATGAAAGCCTGTGACAAGAGGCCCCGATATCATTGAAGGAGACAAGCTATTACCAGGAGAACTAAAATCTATGAAAAGTATTTCCAAACTGTTAAGCCAGTAAGACTGGTAGTTTGATATTATATGCCCATGTTTGCAAAAATAAATGAATCAACTTTATTTTAATCCATTTGGATCTTTATATTTAGTAAAATTTCATTAATTTTAAATGAGGTCAGAATATCAACACAAACAATCTGGTAATGTGAGTTGCTTGCTTTGGGTCATCTAATATTTTCACTAACAAACAATGGGCTACTCAAGCAGCCACAAAGTGCACCTGACTTTTACTTAATCTCATACTGTCTTAATCAACTTTGCTCTAAAATAACCCAAAACACCAGAGACACTGTTGAGCAGATTCAGAGAGTACACAGTGTAACCGGATGAAGTATAATTTTCTTATAAATTGAATTCCAAACTACACCGTTAAAATGTAACAGTAAGGAAAAATCTAAGCATGAGCCAGAGAGAATCGACATGAAACACATTAAAAAGCGAAAGAGGCAAAGAGACAACTTGGAGGAGATTGTATGCCCTAAAGTCCATAGGGCCAAGTTCCATTAGGTCACAAAAAGGGACACTAACACATTGCATGGGGAGTGTATGTTTGGTGCATGAATTAGTTTTTGTTTTCCTGCATGGTTAGAGTCTTCGAGAATGCAAAAGCAAAGGGGGAGGAAATGCATATTGTTAAGGTTTCTGTCTGCATGTCCCCCCAAAGCCTCATGCAGTCATGGGCGGGCTTCTAGAGTTTATGATTGATCCATGGTCCAATGCTGGGATTATGGGTGTGAGTGCTGCACCCGCCCTGGGGCCGGCAGCCTGCATACAACATAAGGGAGGGAGAGAGGCTTGCTCTCTGCAACTCCTCTTTTTTTGCACTTGCTGCTTTTGCTGTTTTCCACCGCCATGAACCATTGCCCTCTGCCATGTGCCACCCTGCCTGATTATTGACTGAAATGTCCACGAACTGTGAGTTAAATAAACCTCCCCTTCCTTAATTCTGGGTGTCAGGTATTTTGTCTCAGCAATGAGAGAAAACTAACTAAGACACATATAAAAATGAGTAGAAGCTGGATGTAGTGGCACATGCCTGATGGGGAACTTTGCAACTTAGCGAGATGCTGCCTCAAAAATAAAAAGGCTGGAGTTGGAGCTCAGAGCAAAGACCCTGGGTTCAATTGCCAGTACAGAGAGATACAAAGAGAGAGAAGAGAGAGACAAGACAGCGACAGAGAGATAGAGAGACACAGAGACAGACAGACAAAAGAAAATATCCCTGTACAACCATGCCAAAGAGGAAAAAAGTTAACTGTATATACCCCTTAAATATCTTTTCTCAGATCATGAAGGAAAAGAGTAATGCTCGTCATCCAGTTACTCCATTAAGTGTGGAAGTTCAAAAGCCTGGGCTCTGGGAGATCTCAGCTATTAAGGGTATTGGTATGAGATTCTCCAAAGGCACTCCCAAAGCAACCATGAGCAAAAAGCCCGCCTCTCCCCCTCCACCCAAATCCCCCACTGACAAGTGAACCTAGATATGCTGAACTATATCTCCAACCCCCTTTTTTGGAAAAAAACTTTGAGACAAGATCTCTCTAAGTTGCCCAGGCTGGTCTCACACTTATGATCCTCCTGCCTCAGCCTCCAGAGTAGCTAAGGTAACAACATTGTGTAGGAAAAGAACCTGCTTTAAACATTTGCAAGTTCCAGAAATTGCTGAAACCCACTCTGGACAGTTCCAGTCAAGCGAACACTTCCTGATCCACTTTCCTTATACTCCATACCTCCTCTGCAACCCTGGAGAAGGCAGAAATTATAGCCCGTAATGTGAAGGACAAGAGAGACCTTCTTTCTCCTTTCGTGACAGCAAACTCCGCTATATGTAGCAAACCCCAGAAACCAGCTCTGACCTTCTGGTTGTTTCACGAATCTGTATATTTTAATCACTGCTGTGCGACCAAACTTTGTGTTGTATGGCGGTGCTAGGATCCTCTATTACTGCGCAGGTACCAGAATGTCAGCAGAGCCTTCCAGAAAAACTATTCAGAAGCATCAACAGCGCCAGCCTCCCAAAACAAATACGCACACAGTAGACAACAAAAACAAAGTTACTTCAGGATCACACCATACAAATCCTGCTAATTTGACAGTGGTTAAATGATTTCAAGGTTAGTAGTAATAGTTAAAAACAATTCATAGGCATGAGCAGTTTCCTGAGTGCTGGGTTTACCAAGTGCTCAACTTTTTCAGGGCAGTATCTCATCTAACACTCTCACCAGCCACATAACCTGGATACTGCTATTTTGCCCTAGATAAGAGAAACTGATCACTAACCCAGGCTTGTGCAAGGAAGCAACAGAGGCAGGATTTCAATCCATTATCTAGATTCTCTACTCTGTTCCTATGTGGGGCTGGCTTAAATAATAAAGTAAATAATAACTATCATTTCTTTGGAGCATCCATTGTGATTTACACTGTTACCTCAGATTACTCTTGAAAAATGTTCCTGACGCAGAAACCTTGGCAGAGAGCCCTTAGTGAAGATTGCGCGACCCACAGAAGATAAACTTGGATTTCAACTGGGGCAGTTTGGCTCCAACAGGCGATACTCCCACAAGCAGTGGGATCCACTTCAAATGTCAGATTCGATGACCAGGATGATGGTTATAGCATGGCCATATGGGGAGGGCAGGACTTGGACTGAGCTTCACCAACAGGCAGGGCATGGCACACAAGGACAAGGCCCAGGGGCAGGGCCACAAGGGCATATTCTAGAAGCCACAAACCCAGGCTTTGCTCACACAAAGGAGCTCAACTACAGGAGAGTCGAGGTGGGGACCACGTGGAGAGTGAACAATAAATCCATGAAACAACTGTTCCCGCTTGCACGCCCGCTTGCCTCCTAGGACATGCTCATCGCTCACGTTAAGAGAAAAGGAGCTATAACCAGCCCAGGGACCTCAGGATGAAATGAGTGCGGATGGACTCCTCCTCTGGTGATGCTGGAGCCGTAAATCCGCAGCTCGCCAGGATGCCAGGCCAGCTCTGGCACACAGCTGCCGTCCATCTTCCGCAGGCCCATCAGCAGTGCTCCCTCTTGGAAACAGCGGTGGGTGGACCTGTGGTTATGATTGCTTCTATCACCCCGCTTCCCAGCCAGACTTCATGGAGTGAATTGAAAACAAGTTGGGGTGGTGGAAAAAGAATTTGTATTCATCTCTGAAGACCAATCAGGGCTGGCATGTGCCTGTTTTGAGAAGCTAAAGGAAAATAGGGCTTGGCTCAGAATAGCTAAAAAGCAGCCTGTGGCACAGAAAAATTTTTCTCTTTCAAGGGACACTTACAAAGTGAGGTGGTTTAGATTCCTTGGGGTCCAGTACAGTCCATGCCTGTCAGTGATGAGCAGGTGCCAAAGGCTGACTGGTTGATTTAATGAATAAATGGACAAATGAATGAGGTGACCGGTATAAAGGAAAGAACTCTGAGAGCAGATGCACTTAGGATCCTGCTCGATCCTCAACTTCCTGTGTGACTTTGGCCAAGCCACTTAACCTCTCTGAGCCTGTGAGTGCCTTTGTAAAAGGGGAGGATAACAGCTTTGGTGATGAACTTTCGTTGGTTGCTTTGTTCTGTTTCCTTCCAGTCTCCATTGGTTTTATTTCTCATAATACCCTGATTTGGTATGAAGATCTCCGCCATCCTCAGTCCCACAATCAATTTAGGTGGGGCTTGCAAGCGCCTGCCTAGCAAGCGCAGGGTCCAGAGTTTGATCCCCAGTACCGCCAAAAAAAAAAAAAAAAAAATTTAAGTGGGGCCAAGCCCACCCAGCGCCAGCAGTAAACCTATGACGTTAGCCTTGGCCAGCTGGCATGCTGCATTCCTGCAGAAGTTACTTCTAGGAAATGAATGCAACAGAATGAGGCCAGTCACAGTTAAGTTAGGCAGCGTTCTCTAGAGCAACCGCCAGGAAAGACTGAGAGATTTGACACCTTGGCTCATATAACTGTGGGGTTTGGTAAGTCCCACATCCAGGGGGCAGGATGACATGTGGAAGGTCCAGTAAGGCTTGATATTGCAATCTTGAGCCTGAAATCTGCTGAGATACTCTACATTGCAGTCTTGAAGTAGAATTCATTCTTGTTAGAAAATCTCTGTCTTTGTACTTCAGGCCTTCAACTGAACAGATGAAGCCCACTTGTATTATAAAAGGTATCTGCTTCACTGAAACTCTACCAGTTTAAAAATTAACCACATCTGTGGTATCTTCACAGCAACATCTGAGCTGGTGCTTGACCAAACACATGGGCACCATGGTCTTGCTGAGTTCACACATGAAAAATCTCATCATCGCAACAGCCAGTGAGCAATCCCAGCACTTGCTCAAGCTGTGAGAGAAGGAGTCTCTCCTTCCTGTTGTGTCTGAGCCAGAAAGGATGTGAGGGCAGAGAACGCAGGGCCAAAAGAAACCAGTTTCAAGACAGGACCTGAGGTCAGGCAGGGTCAAGTTTCCATCTCAGGAAGCCAGGCTGCCATGGAGCTAGACTCCATAGAGGCTGTCTCAGTCCACGCACCCAGCATCGCTGATACCAGTGAGACTAAGAAGGTCAAAACGGTGTCTGAGAGATATCAGATTTACTTGGGAGGCATTTTTTTTTACTACTGGTTGAGCCTCCTTAATCTGAAATCAAAAATGTTCCAAAATCGAAAACTTCGTGAGCTGTCATGATACCACAAGTAGAAAATTCCACACCTGACCTCACATGACAAGTTACAGTCAAAATAGAAGCGTGCTAAAAATACTGTATCAAAGTCACCTTCAGGCTATGTGTGTGAGGTGCATAGGAAACATAAATGAATCTTTTGTTTAAACTGGGGTCCCTTCCCTCAGATCTCTTATGTTGTACAAGCAAATGTTTCAAAATCCAGAGACTTCTGGTCTCAAGCATTTCAGGTTCAGGGTACTCAACTTGTAGTATCTAGGTTTTTAAACAACAGATAAATAAATAAATAGGTGTTTACATGGATTTGTGCCTGTGAGTCACTCTGTTTAAAAAATCAAGCATCAGCAAGAAGGAAATATTGAAAAATATTTCCCTCCCTCTCCTGACTTCCAATGTGCCTGATCTCACCTAGGAATCAAAGTTTCCAACATCTCACCTCTCCTCCCGAACATTTTTAAAAATATATAATATGTGCCTCCCTATTTCTCTTTCTATGCTTTCCATGAAAGAAAACTATACACCGTATGTCCTGTTTTAATTGTTTACCTTAAAACAAAGAATGAGGAGGTCATCCACATTGGTGCAGTGATGGTCTATGCAGTTTCTCTTATGAGTTGCACATTTCTTAGATCCCTCACCAATGGGTATGTGGATTTGTATCTTGTGTCCTGCTACTTCCAACATGTGAAATTGCTTTTTAGCATAAAAATAAATGGATAAACTTGAAATTAGACCCAACATCCCCACCAAGGAGTTCGCACCCATTTACAGTCCCACCAACAGACTAGGAAGGTGGTTGGAGGAGTTTAAAAATCACACATGCGAATTGTTCACTAACTGTTTCAGGCCCACTGAACAACAGTTTTAGGGGGAAGATGTCTTCATCTGGTATTTTTTAGCAGCTTTCAGCAAAATAAAAGATAGCTGATACAAAGGAAGGAGATCAAGAATGGGAGGGAGGCGGAGGAAAGGGAGGGAAAGGAATGAAAAAGGAATCGAGTTGAATTATATATGTGTACTAAGTCCCCACAAGGAATGCGCTCCTTATGATCATTATGTAATGCAAACAGATGCTAATAAAGAATAAAAACCAAGACAGAAGAAAAGCTCCTAGGTGATCAATCGATTAATAGATGTCTCTCTCCCCCCTCTTTCTCTACCATCCATCTACCTATCTATCTACCTATCTGTCTATCTGTCTTTCTATCTATAGCCTAATTGCACATATATTCCATATATGTACAGATTTTAATAAGGAAATGTAGAAAACTTTTTTTTAAGTTAGCTAATTCTTTTCTAATGAAGTGGACCTACTCAGAGAACACATCCATCCTTAGGCAGACAGTTTGATTAAGATGTAGAAGTAAGGATTACAGCATTTAGCTAGGTTTTATTAGGTTAAGGTGATTAGAAGCGATGATTAGTTGTTTCTGACAGTTCTGTGGAATAATCTGTCTTAGGAGACAGCACCTAATGTCAAAGCCCTAGGACCTGGGTCAGATTCCTTACTCTGTAGTTCACTAGCTGGGTGATTCTGTGCCTTCGAACTGCAGTAATCACATTTGTACAACTGAGGTGTACTACAGTTCTGATCTTGAACATTCCCTGAATGGGAATGGGTTGAAGAACTGCTCTGTGAGTGATGGTGCTCGGGGGTGGAAACTTCAGGAGATGGAGCCTAGTGGGAAGAACTGGGTCATATGGATCCCTCGAAGGGGACATCGGGACCCAGGCTCCTTCTTCCTTGCCTTTTGGTTTCCCTACCCCCCACACACATACATGAAGTGAGCAGCTTTTCCCCACTACATGGTCTCCACTACAATGTTCTTCTTTACTGCAGGTATAGAGCAGCGAGACCAAGCAACCATGGACTGCAATCCCCAAAACCATAATCCAAAATAAACATACCCTCCTCTTCCATTGTACTCTTCAGGTATTTTATCACAGTGTCAAAACCTGACTGATCCAAGGTAATTTATTAACCATGAGCTTGTGTTAGGATGAAAATGTAGAAACGTAAGCAAAGTTCCCAGCTCATTCAAAATCTATCACCTCTTACATTCTTCACATTTTCCTTGGGGGCTTTTTTTGCATCCACCTAGCTACACTGGCTGCAGGAGGGGAAGAAACATTGAAGAAAATATTCATTCTGGCTCTTCTCTGTAATATCGGGAACTGACAGGCTTGAGTGTCCACATCTTCAGGATGTCTGCACTCCAAGTTTCCCATTTATATCCCAGCACTGTGGTAGTCCCTAGGAATTGGAAAACCAATAAATTTCCAAGAATTTGCAAGTTAAGTACAACCAGCACCAGAGACCACATCAGTGCACACCATGACATGTGATAACTGCTATTTTGGACTTTTCACAAAGTGTGATGAGCACACAAGACATACACAGCCATCAGCCAGCCTAGCAAAGAGGAACGTAAGGAGGATGCCCCTGCTCCACACTGTACAGGAGAAAGAGCAAGATAAGCTGGTGATGCAAGAGAACACAGGTATCTTCAAGAACTGGGAACAGAAACTGTCCAACCTGCCATCATCTCTGACGTGGATTTCTGCAGCAGTCCTTTAGCTGGTCTCTGCTTCCACTCTTGGCCCAGGCACAATGGGTATAGTAATGCTGTTCAAAACATAAATCTAGCCTGTTGCTCCACTGAGAACTCTCCAGTGTCTATCCATTTATCATCAGAGTCTCTTCAATGACCACCCATCCCCCAAACAACTTGCCTTTTTGATGAACCTCACCCTGCAGGCACTCTCCCACCCCAGGGCCTTTGCACTTGCTGCTTTACCTGAATGGAACACCTTCCTTCTTTTTTTTTTTTTTTTGCAGTACTGGGGATCGAACTCAGGAACCTGTGCTTGCTAGGCAAGCGCTTATTCCACTGAGCTATATCCCCAGCGACACCTTCCTTCTAATATCTGCATGTATTATTCTTTTTTTTTTTTTGCGGTACTGGGGATCGAACTCAGGACCTTGTGCTTGCCAGGCAAGCACTTATTCCACTGAGCTAGATCCCCAGCTGCATGTATTATTCTTTCACCTGCATTTTTCCCATATAATATTTTTATCTTCAGTCATAGTATTTAATTTACTTATGTATCCAATGCCTAAGTTATATGTTAAATACATCCATATTGTTGTGTTTTCTGTCTCCCAGATACTTAGACCTATTCCTGATGCAATGAAGGAACAAAATAAGTATTTCCTCAATAAATGAGCAATTACTGAATGCTCAGAATTTCAAAATTTGAAGGATAGTGGAAGAGTTGAAGTAAAGCAAATGTTATAGAAAAACACAAACAAAAGAGATAAGGTAGAGACAGGAAGTGTTCGCTCAGCCAGGGATATAGCTCAGGGGCACAAGCATCTACCTGGGAAGCACAAGATCCTGAGTTCGATTCCCGATACCAAAACAAACAAAAACCAAGGAAGTGTTCGCTCTAAGGTCCTGTTGACTATGATAGGTGTCTACTCACCTGAGTAGGGAGACTAAGGTGCTCAGGACCATGGAGAAACCCCCCACACTGCAGAGGGGAGGCTCTGGAGGAAGGGGCCAGTGTAGTACTCTTTAGGAGAGATGCTGCTTAAACTGAGGAAATGGCATGAGCTGAGGAGTACCCATAGGAAAATGTACCATGCGATGAGGCCCTGCATGGTTGGGACTTGGTGGGCGTGTTTTCACTGGTAAAATAGAACACTGAATCCAGCACAATTCCCTTGTAACCAAGGAACAAGAAGAGAGCGAGTGGAGGACCATCAGGACAGGATCTGAGCTTCGGGTAAGAGGAGCCATACTGCCCGTGTCGCCCTGAAAACACCCAGAGCACGGCCGCTATCACTTCCTCTCCCTTGGGCACCAACACACTCATGGGACCAAGAAATGTGTGAGGACTGTGGTCGGATCTCCAACCCGATGCTCTTCTAAAACTGTGGAGAGAAACTCCAGGCAAAATCATATGTAGAAGCCCAGAGTAGGCGCCAGTCATCAGCATGAAGTCTAAAATTCAGCCAAAGGCCAGACCTCTGGAAGCAGAGGTTACCAGAGGTTGAAAAGATGTTACCACTAGACCCAAGACTCAGACGTACCAAGGAGTCATGGCCCTACTGGGGGCAGAAACCAGACTTGAAAGAAGCATGTATAACTCTTCTTTCACGCTTGTGATAAACAGGGTGCCGGGACTGCAGGGAGCTCAAAGACTAATGGCTCTGCAGTCAGGGGCCACCCTGAAGTGGGGAGATAGCAAAACCCAAGAGGGCTTGTTGACCTAGCATAGAAAATCATGATAAAAGCAATAGGAGAGAAGGAAAGAAATACTGCGTGTAAGCTTTGCAGAAAGCCTCTCAAAAGAAGGTGTCATCAGAACTGGGTTTTGAAGGGTAAGTACAAGTTTCCCATCAGAAAAGAGAACATCTCAGACAAAATGAAGAGCACATGCAGAGCAATAGCTGCGAGCAACAGCAAATTTTCTGGAGACTGATAGAGAAAATCACTGGATAGGTCCATGTAGACACAGAGACATGGGGCTCCTGAGATTGTGTGTCGGTCTTCTGTGTCCTGCTAAGGGGCAGAGTTGAGTCTGCACCTGACTGCTGGCCAGGGAGATCTACAATAGACAAGTGAGATGATCGGACTGGTAGAAGAGTGTTTTCTACCAAACCATGTAACAATACCTGGTGCTTTGTACTGACAGAACCAGTGCCCTTCAGCCACAGAGCAATGGGTGGTCATGCGCTATTTTTTGATGGAAGGGCAGAAGGCAAGCCAAGGCGCTCCTGCAGCAGACAAGTGCCAACAACACTCCCCACTTAGATTCATTCTCTCGAGTCCTCAGTATTGATGTCCCGCGAGCCAGGAAACCCTCACAAACCATCCCCCCTGCCCATCAAACAGACAGCCTGGCCAAGGCCTCCATAGAATAACAAAACAAAACGCACTTCTGCCCTGGGAACCCTGGATGGATCAATCTGCCTACTCACACACAGCACATAAATGCGGTGGGTGCGACAGCTGCTCAGTCACCAAGGCCCCTGCATAAATAACACTCTTTAGTCACTGCTAAAAGAGAAATCCCCAGGATTCAGGAGAAACTGACGCAATCACTAGATGCTAGTTATGAGCTGGGATACTGCATGGCAAAGGTCCCTGCGTCCCTGAAAATTCGGGCCTATGTGAGAAAGGGATAGGAGAAGGGGACATTGTGAGATGTAAACAGACTCAGGTGTCCAGGAAGATGAGCACCAAGCCACTAACAGACCAGGAGGGTGTTGTGTGTGCAAAAGAGGTAATACCGTGCAATAAGGACCCACAGCCGGCAGGGAATGATGGCGCATGCTTGTCATTCCAGCACTATTCAAGACCAAGCTGGGTACTTAGTGAAATTCGGGTTCCATCCCCAGCACCGCAAAAATAAATGACATCAACAACAACAATAATATGATGATCCGTACACGTGCACGGCTTGCTATCCGGCAGTTACTGTTCCTGACACTTTGTGCATCTTACGCTGTTTGACTGTGAATTAAATAATGTAAGTATTTAAGAAGGTTGACACTGTCATTATCTTCTATTTACAGGTGCAGAACCTGAAGTACAGAGAGATTAAGTAACTTGTCAAAGACCACCAAGAGCATACCAGAATTGAAACCCAGCGTGTCTCACAAGACAGTTCCTCATTCACAGCACCAGTGGCACTGCAATGGGAAGGACTTCTTAAGTACAGAAGGCCTGAGTTTAACTTTAGTGGTTTCTTCCCTCAACCTCCAAGGCTTTGGGATAGTGGCTTTGTCTCCTGGTTTTCTCCACTATATATACAATAAAAACAAGGACAATGTTTAGCTGAGAAGGGTTTGAACCTGGTAAGTGAGTACCCAGTACATAGTAGGAGGCCAGGCATTGGCTGTGAAGTCTCAAGCTGAGAAGTCCTCTGAGTGTTACTTAACCTGCTCCAATAGCTCGTGCATGCTGACTAGGGTCCAGTCTGCCTCCTGTCACCCACTCTTCCTCGCTCACACCATATGCAGATCAGACCTCTGAAACATTTGCCTGCATGCCTATGATCTAGATCTCAGTGCCCACACTTTCAGAGAGGCTGCTCCCTTCCCAGAAGAAGTCACAAGAAAACCCACAAAAAGAGGCTATTAGTAGTGAGCTTTGTCATCCCTGAGATGCAATACTGGACAGAGGAGAAGAGATGTAATTCATTTGAAGTTTTAGTCCAAGATGGGCTCAAAGGGGAAAGGATGTTGTGGGCAAAATTGCTCAGTGCAGAGAAGTCAAGCCGAGCACAGGGGAATAGCGCTAGAGAGGAAGGGTCCGAGAACCAATCATAGACCCCCCCCCAAGGCCATCCTTCCAGGACACTCCCAGATACACACAGAAGCCCACTACACTAATCTACTAGGCAATTCATAATCCAACGCCATAGGCACATCAGAACTAAAACAGTCACAGCAGCCATTTGGAATGACAATGCAAGAGCCTTGTGGTCACCCAGCTCCGCTGAGATTCATCCATCAGGAGCATTTACTAGTAGGGTAATTTAAGAGGACGGGCCACTGACCTCTGAATTCAGTGCATACCTCTTTTTCCAGACAGCCAGCAGCATTTCAACCAATTTCGGTTTGCCAACTGGAGAGTGTCTCCAAATGCAGAAATAATTTCCAGTGTTCAAACTCAGCAACATTTATCAAGCCTTCATTAAATGCCAGGCAGAACACAAGGCACTAGACTTAAGAAGGAATAATAAAACACGGCCCCTGTCAGGAGAAAGCTCTTAATGTGTGGGGAGTCACACTCACAATTAAGATGACGTCTGTCTTTAAGTGCCACAAGTTGTTAAGAGCCAGAGGTAGAGGGACAGGACAGGAAGGAGCATTTCAATCCACTCAAGAATGTGCTGGGTCATGGCAGACCCCATTCCCAGATGGTTAGATATGAAAGGCCCTCAGACCACAGAAGTAATCAAAAAAAAAAAAAAAATTGACTATTTTGGAGCTAACACACAGCAAAGTCAGCCTGGACAGAACCGAGGTATTTTGGAACACTGTGCAGAGATCTTGTCTAGGAACAACGCTGTGAAATCTGGTAAGATGACAAACCAGCCAACAGCAGCTTGAAGTGACATTTAGGTGCCCTACAGCACACCCAAGTAGGTGTGGAATGCACAGACTTAGGATACGCGGCGTGCACAGCTACACGTGGCCATCTGATCCAACCTTTATTTTCCTAACGGAGAATCTCAGTATTTACTTCTGAACCCAGAATACTCCTGAGAACACTATCATTGTCTTGGGAGTTTGAAATCCACCTGCCTTGCAGGGCATCCCCCTCTTGGGGTCCCCTCTACTCTTCCCACTGACGTCATAACCACCTTTGAGTCCCACGCTTGCATTAGACTTGTAACATTGCAGGTGTGAAAATGAAATGTCAAATTTTTCCTCACTCTCTCTTAAAGAGAATGCTGAGACAGTTAGAGACGATGAATTCCACAGACTTTAAATGTCTCTCACTTTTCAAAGACTCTCTAGAATTCCAAAGACACACAGGCTCCCTGGGCTCCACTGACTTTTACAGTTTATTATTTCTGTGTTTCAGCTGAAAGGTGGAGATTTTGAAGAAAAGCCTCAAGAAGACAAAGTAAGCAATGTTTCCTCAATCCCTATCATGTGCCTGAAACACAGAATTTTCATATGATCGGGCTATTACAGTTCTCCCAGGTAACTACAGTGGTGTTTATCATAGAACACAAAAACCAAGGACCGGTGAGTCTCAGAAGTTTACAGAAGATCACACTTACAGATGAACGCAGCTAATTCCAAAATGTAAGTCCTTTTTACTATTGTCTCCTGGTAGGATGACACGTAAGAGTCTAGTGGTAAATTTAGAGAGACACTATGCATAACATCAAGGAGATAATACTTTCTTCAAGGGCTAGTTGCAGGTGACTAAGCCAACTTTGTGCAAAGAAAAGCCCAAATGCCATTGTCCAGGACTGGTCATGATAACACTTCTGTACAGTGAGGGTCACCCTGTCTAGATTGCTGCTTTGCTTTGTAACTGAAGTTTCATCTCATGCCACCACAGCAGAACTGAGGAGCTGTGGTGGTGACAGTGTCACCCAGAAAGCTCGGAAGATGCTGCTTATTACCTGTCTCTACACATTATCCTGTCTTCCACGAACTGCTACTTGAAGGCAGAATACAAGAGGTAGAAGAAGGAACAAGAAGAGAAATCTTCTATGAAAATATTTTTTATGTTTTTAATACCCTGCTCTCCTCCAGGCTGGGCATTTGTAACAGGCTCTGTTATACTCTCTTGGCAAAGGCTTCCTGAGCCATGACTAGGGACCAGTCCCGGGGAGACAGAGGTAAGCAAATTGCAAATCCCAGTGAGAAATACACACTAGCATCTCTACTGTACTGAGTTCACAACTAACTGGGCTAAGACACTGCTCCAAGGAAGAAGCACCCAGTTCTTCCCACAGAATGTGAAGAACCAGGGCAACATCTGAACTGGGTCTTGAGCTGTGGTGTGCAAAGGGAAGAGATGTTAGAGCTTGAGTCTGAAGTGTCCCCACAGGTCCATGTGTTGAAGTTTGGTCTGCAGCGTGACACCGCTGAGAGGTGGGGGAACCTTTAGGACACGGAGCTCGGTGGAAAAATGCCAGAGCCAGATCATTAAGAGTGTGCCTTGGGGCTGGGGATATAGCTCAGTGGAATAAGCGCTTGCCTAGCAAGCACAGGGTCCTGAGTTCGATCCCCAGTACTGCAAAAAAAAAAAAAAAAAAAAAGAGTGTGCCTTGGACTCCAGCACCTTCCCTGCTGCTCTGAGGTGCACAGCCCCGTTCACTCATGTGTTTCTTCCCATGTGTGCTGCCTTGGGACAGGCCTGAAAACAACACAGCAAATCTCTGAAATCTTCAGAAACCTCTGATGCTGTCAGCCAAAGTAAATCCCCCTTCCCTTTAAACTGATTAGTTCAAGGGTATTGTCACAGCAACGGAAAGCTGATGAGCAGCAAAGGAGGAAAGGGGCAAAAAGAAGGGTCTGCCCCAAGGCTTGAAGGAGGAGCTCACAGAGCAATTTAAACCAACAGCAGGAGGCCTTCTGGGGCTGGTGCAGGCGGGGCGCTGGGTGGGGTGCAGCAGAGGAGGAAGCTGCACAAGGTGGACCAGAGGGATCCTAGGGAGAGGCTTCCAACCCTGTTGCCCCAAGATGTGGTTCAACCGCAGCTATAGGATCCTGATAATTGACATCAGTGGCTACTACACAGGGCCGTGATGAGGGCGCAGAGCACAGATGCACAGTAAGCGCTTAGCAGTGTTGCTGACCATCATAAGTCCTGAATAAACACTCCCTGTTACGAACATTATCCCATGCAGGCTGATGGGAAGCGACATGCAAATAACTTAGTCTTCACAAATTCCAACATCTAGCCCCTGCGGTTTTAACTGGTGGAGAGAAAAGCATGAGGATGCACCGGGATCCAAGTTAACTGAATGGCTACATGCAGGCTGGATGGCAGCACATGCCGCACCCATGTGAAGGGCTGAACTCAAATCCAGGCTCCTGCCCTTCCCCAACTGTGTGGCCTGAGGGAGGTTATCTCACCCCTCTGTGCCTTCATCTCTTTTTTTCCTATTTTATTTTTTAATTAGTATATGTTTGCAGTATATAAGGAATGCCTTCATTGTGAGATATACACATATCTATATACCTCTACGTAGACAGAGATGGTGATAGAGATAGAGATATATCTCACATCTTCATACTTTTTACTTCCTTCTCCTCCCCTTCCTCTTGTCTCCCTTTATTCCTAGATCCCCTCCCCAACTCCACAAAGTCCACCTCTGTTTTCTATCTTCTCTCTTCATTTTGCTTTCAAAATTACTTATACTTCTCATGGTTCATATAAAAGAAACCATGAGGTAGTTAAATGTGTGTATCTGTCTTATTTCACTTGGCATTACGGTCTCAGACTTACACTTACTTCCCTATAAGTAACTCAAGTTTATCCTTCTTTATGGCAGAATAGTGCTCCATTGTGCATAATGCCACATTTTCTTTAACCATGCATTTGTTGACAAGACATACAGGTCACATCTAAGATTTAGGCATTGTGAGTTGCCCTGTGATAAACCTGAGTGTGCGCATGTCACCATTATGGGCCATCTTTAATTCTTCTGGGAAGATGCCAAGGAGATTTATAGCTGGGTGCAAGAGCTGTAGTGTCTTGACATAGCTGGGGATGACAACAGGAACAGCCTCCTTATATCGCTGCAGGGATTAAATTAGACGACCTTGTAAAGTACAGTGCAATGCCTGGCACATAGGGACTGCTCAGTATGTGTTAGTCAAAGTCCATCTTATCTTCAAGTCCCTTCTTATTTGAGTAAAACAAGAATGTGTTTTCTTTCTTTTTTCATTTCCTAGGAAGTTCTAGTGGATGAGCAGACTCTCTCAGTCCCCTTTTGATAAAAGTACATTCAATCCCAAGCAATCTTAGTAAAAGCAGAGACACTTGTTACTGAGCAGGCGGCAACTCTCAGTTCTGGAAATTCTAAGTTCTGCTCAGCTCTAACACTCTGCCCCTCTGTCGTTATTGGAAATTCCAGCTGGTTAACCACTTAGAAACACTTTCTAGTCTGCTTTTTGCATATACAAGTGAGGCAAAAGGGTGACCAAGAGAATAGAAGCAGCGGGAGTCACAGGGCAGGACAGGTGCCTGAGGAAGAGGGAGGGGCGAGGAGGGGGTGCTCCCCTGGCCCAGGAATTGCCGTCACCCCACACACACGCGTACTTCCTTGTGTTGGCATCAACTTTCTTGATATTGGTTTGTCCCCAGCCCTGCACAAACGGAGGCCAACGCAGAATTCTCTGCTTTCATTATCCAGGAGTGCAATCAATTAGAATACTGCTTGCTCACCACGCGAATGCCATGCAGCCTGCACTGCAGGCACCAACAAACAAACATGCATGCGCTTGCTGAGACATCAATTTAAAGTCAAGGTTTCCTTTTCAGACACTTCCCTTTGGAGGGCAGCGGCGGTGGTGGAAAGGACAGAGCTCTGAGTGGTACCAACTGCTGAACATTCCTGTCTGGAGTAGGATGCTCCACACACAAAACATCACAAGTGGAAAACACGCGCAAGGGCCAAGCCATGGGCAAAAGGCCAGGCGCCCCACTACCCAATGGCCTTCGGGGAAGGAGGAAGCCAGGTTCTCCTGTCTGAGAGAACATGGAGGTGCTCCTTCAGACCTTCAGGGAGCAGGGCTTGCCCTGAAGAAGTAACTGCTCAGTGGGTGAAGGGATGGAAAAAACCAGGAAAAAGGTCAGCCTCCAGCCTCCGTGATATGGTGACATGGTGCACACACACCCATGTACCTGTACACACACAAAGACACAAACACACACCCATACACACCGGTTCACATAGGTGTACACATACCAACAATCCTTATAGAGATCCATATCCATTCACACACTCATACTCATGAGATAGGGATACACACCAGTCTAGACACACACTCATGCACACACACACTTGTCCACACACCCAGACACCCATCCACATACACACATAACACACTCATACACAGACATCCACTCATACTTTCATACACACACACACACACATGTACAAAAATACACACCAATCCACAGAGACTTACACCCACCCCCGCACATGCAGACACACCCATACCTGTGCATACAATGACACCCCCACCAAATACCTTTACACACACATTCATGTATGCAAGCACACACTCATCCATGTACAGACATCTAGTACCCATTAATACACACCCCTGCACATATACACACATAGGCACCCACCCACACACACCTATGCACACACAGACACCTGCACATGTAGACATGCCAGCAGGTGCAGGTAAAAAGGACACAGATCTTGGGTGGGCTGATCCCAGTGGGATGCACTGTGCTCCAGGAAGCCACGTCCTGTGTGTGGCAAGGGAGCCTTTGGATTCACAGCCAAGTTACACTAACGCAGAGAAAATGAGCTCCAGGGAGAATGTCAGCTGTTCCGGTGCAGAACAGCTTTGAAACTGAGATCACAAACTCAATGGCCTACAGAAACCTTGGAAGTTGTAACAGTGGGCAGAGGCACCAGAAGTGACCAGAGAGAGTGGAAGAGTCTGGGGCCAACTACAGAGTCCCCACTGGTCCGAAGGGACTAACTTCCCAGGACCAGTGGGCAGAGGTCAGCTAATGTGGACCCAGTGTTGTTCCAGCCTGTATTTTGTAAAAAGAAAACAGTCATACTTTTATGTGAAATCTCCCAATTTTAAAATATTAACCACTAATTCAAAATTGTCCTAAAACCCCCTTGCTGAAAATAAAATCAAATTCTTCCTCTCAATAAATCCATCTCTTCACTCCAGTGAGAATGGCAGGCCACAGTGGCCCTCCCACAATGACTTTCATAAGAAACAAAGAAATGGGGAGGGCACTCAGGCCCAGACTCCATGTCCCCGTGAGTCATCCCTCACAGGGCTGCCAGGTGCCATTCCATTCCACATCCAGTCTGCAGGACGTCCAAGCTGCACCCCAGACCAACAGCTTGGTTTCTCAGCTTCTGGCCTTCACACCCCTGGTGGTGGTCCCCCACCCTGAATTCCTGTCACCTAGGGGCTTATTTTCACATGTGTCTGTTCACCAAACCAGACAGACAGACAGACAGACAGACAGAGAACACTGCTCTCTTAGAACCTCCAAATCAATCTGAGTTTCCCCAAGAGAGTCATTTCTTTCTCAAATACCAGCAGTGAA
Organism: Dinomys branickii; assembly: GCA_004027595.1. Lineage (NCBI taxonomy): Eukaryota > Metazoa > Chordata > Mammalia > Rodentia > Dinomyidae > Dinomys > Dinomys branickii. The sequence goes on from PVLD010002263.1 coordinate 159,624, forward strand.
TCAACTTTTTAAAAAATAAATGCATAAATGACACTGAGAAAGGGCTTACATTTATATATGTGTATATACAATGTAGGTTTATACACAACACACAAGTAGTGCAGATTGATTTCCACAATATTGACACTGAGTGCATGGGTGGGAAAAGCCATACAGAAAGGAGAGACAGGTGGAATATTATTACGAAAGAGGCCTCAAAACCTGAAGACCTAGTTCTGCATCCTGCTGTATCCCAGATACTTCCACAGGGCAGGTTCCTTCATCTCCCTGGAAGGTGCCTTCTGCCCTGTAAAACGGAAAGGCTCAGCCTCAAGCTCTTAATTTCTCATCCTCACTGTGAGACTCACTGTGAAACATTGGTTCTGTTTGCCTGTGCACACAGCCCTCGATGCCATGCCAGGACACTGCACACTGAAAGACCTCTGCTGTGGACACCATGAGACCTTGAAGAACCAGTGGGAGAGAGCAGGAGCTTCATCAGTCACCAGCTGTGCATCCCCGGGTGCACAACATAAATGCGCTCAATTTCCCTTCCTACTGAGTACTGCAATGCGCTGGGCACACAGTAGGAGCTTAGCAGAGAACAGCTCTCATTGACCTGCAGCCAATCATCTCCACAATCCAAAGATTAAAAATCGCCTATGGTCTAAAATGGCCTGCAGCTTGTGTTTACCTTGGTCTGCACTGTGGGCTTTGTTCTGCTTTGTTGAATTTGGACTAAAATATAAAATCAAAATGTTACATGCGAATATATTACTGTTCTGCTTTAAACATGAGAAGTGCTGACAAACTTGGGGAACCTGAGAGGTGTACGTGGGCCACCCCTGCAGGAGGTACATTCACTTGGGTTCCCTATATTCACTCCAGGCCTCCCCCTTCGCTCCCTGTGCCACCCACCTGATCCCACACGGCTCCTGGATTAATGGAAGCAGAAAGGAGAGCCCTTCAGATCGCTGGGCAGCGTCAGACTCTAGAGGGAAGGGAGACTTTCCTGAATAAGCTCGCATGGACGACTCCAGCGTTGCCTTATCCACAAGGATAAATATTTGCCTGGCAAGACAGGAAGCTAAAGTACCTTGAACCACTCAGAGGAAGGGCGCTATGGGAATTTAAAGGCAGAACTGAATATAAAAGTAACTGAGTGAGCTATTTTTCCCCCTTGCAATTCATGAAACTTCTTAAGGTTGATTTACAAACCCTTATTTTGAAAACCTCTCCCGTCAGTTCCCATTTCCCTCCTTCCCACAAGAAGCTGCACTGTGGGGGAGGAAATAAAAGGAGACAGGATTTGGGGCCAGGAGGCTCCGCACAGCCTGAAGTGTGTGCACTTCTCAAAGCCTGACCTTCCTTATCTTTCAGATGGAGATGATAAGACTTTCTTAGTTCCCAGAGATGCCTAGAGAATAAAATGAGGCAACGTGTGGAAACCTAATTGCCCTACTCCTAGCTACAGGGAGCCTGCTTTGATCAGCTTTCCCACCCTGACCCCAACTAGGAGCCCTGAGAAATTACGGTGTTCTCATTGTTGTACTCTCAGGGCTTTTATCAGTGTCTGGAACATAGTAGGTATTCAGTAAACATTTCTTGATTTAAAAATGGCATGTGTGCATGGACAGCTGATATGAATCAACAGGTAAGAGCTGAAATACATAAGCGGGCAGGAAAAGCAAAGAGAATTGTCTAATACTAACTAAAAGTTTCGCCATAGTCTGCTATACCCTTTTGAGTTCAATAACCAAATCTCCACCTATGTGCCCGTCTAGGTGGCCTTGCCCCTGGGTAGAGAGATCCCTGCAATTCATTCTGCACTGAATGGTCGTATGTACTTCATAGAAAGGTGGCCAACTTCATCTCTCCTTCCCTAGTGTCAGGAGCTGAGTGGGCATCATCAGGGCACTTAGTTCTCACCACCCTGGGAGGTGGATCCTGTTGTCAGCCCAACCCACAGAGTGAGAAATTGAGGTTCTTGCTAACCTATCAGTCTCCCCAAGACTGTGCTAAGTGGTGCAGACTACCTGTGACTACCTCCTACCCCCTCCACCCAAGCACAGAGATGTGGCCCATCCCTGTTGGAGTGGAACAGGTGAGTTTAAGAGGTCTTAGCATCATCCTGGGATTCCTACTTTCTATTCAATGAATTGTGCCCCTCCGAGGGTCACCTTTGTCTTAGTTATTTTCTTACTGCTGGGACAAAAGATCAGACACCCACAAGTTGAAGGAAGAAGGTTTATTTTAGCTCACAGTTTGTAGAGGTTTCAATCCATTGTCGGCTGGCTCCGAGGCAAGGTAACACAGCTATGGCAAGGGAGAAACAGCTCATGGTGTGGCAGGTAAGAAACAGCAAGATTTCCTTCTTTCTGTATTTATTCCATCCAGGGTACAAGCCTATTGGTGGGTGCCACCCACACCCAGAGTGTGTCTTCCACCCACACACAACTATGCCAAACCAATCAGTGGTGTAATCCAGTATCACACACACACACACACACACACACACACACACACACACACACGATCCAGACACTCCCTACAGCCCCCCTCCATGAGCACAAAGCCTTGGGGAGACATCTAGAGAGAAGCCATAGTACTCCAACCATGGTAGAGGGTTAAAACCAGACAACTAACTCAACTTCAAACTAAGGTTTTTCCTATGGGCAAGTCACCCATGATCCAGCCATGTCCAACCCTTTCCAGCACCACCTACATGGCAAAGTAGCATTGATACAGTTTGAGTCAACTACTGGAAGACTTGAGTCCTCCTACTGTCTCAAAGGAGGTACAGTGTCCCCATATGTGGGCCAGCAATTACATACTGCTAGTCACAGGGACTCAGCCCTGTAGGAGGCAACGGTACTAATACAGCAGGTGAGGGTGCATGGTCTCCACTAGAAGGAACAAATTCACAGAGAGAAGCACAGAGGAGCCCAAGGCGGACCTAAAAGGGACATGAAAGCCGCCCAGCCCATAGTGGAAGACCTAGGCTAGTCCTTAGTCTCACTCAAACAAGGATGAAATCAACCTCCCATTGAATGTCTCTAGCCAAAGGAACGATCATCTTTTTTTGTCTTTGGAGCTGATTTAGAATCTGGACCTGTGGGCCCTGATCTCAACTATAATCCCAGTCTTCAATAGACCTTGTCTCAGGAACATCCAGAGATCTGCGGTTTCCCTTCTGGCTCAGCTCCAGCCTGACAAGCTGCAACCTGCTGCTCATAACAGACGGGATCTTGGCAAACTCCATCCCTTACAATCAGCTTCTCCGTGACATCTTTGGATTTTCGTAATGCTTTGGTCCAGTGGACCAGAGCATCTTTCAGAATAATTTCAGTGGAACAGAATTTCATTCCAGGACTTGTCTCCTTTTAACACACACACACACTCACACACACACAAAGGATCTACTTCCAAGGATCAAAACATAACTTTTAATAAGGTTATGGCCTCTTGAATCTCAATGGCTATAGTCTTGCTCTCTGCTATTTCACAAAATGTTTCACACAGATTCTACTGGACCACGCATCAGTGGCCAAAGTGTACTTAAAAATATGGCTGGGTGGCCAGTCTCACCTATTCATTTCTTCCCTTCTCCTCCATCTCTTTCCCTAAAGCTATTTCTCCTCTCTTGTTGAAGTTTTTCTGCAGAGAAAAGAGACTGCTGGCAGGATCACAAGGAAACCCCCTTACAAGGTTATCCTTACCTCAAATAACACCACAAGTCCACAGAGCACTGAGCAGAGTTATATTCTGATCTCTTCCTCTCCAGTAGAAATGTGATTTCACCAGGATCTGTGTTCATGGCCACAGTAGATGCCCATATGGCAGGGTGCAAAAAGAATGTTCTAAATCTAGCATCCACCACTCCTGGTTCCACTATTTTTCCTTCATTTCCCTCTCTCTCTCTCAAGAGCGTGCTGATTTGAGTCCCTAGTTCTGGAATTTAGGGGCAAGCAAAGCTAGATGTCCTGCAGAATTCAGCCAATGAAATATGCCAAGTTGGCAAAGGAAGCGGTGATATTTTCAAACACTGGCTGGCACAGGAAGGATGATGATAGCACTGTCTCTAGGGACAACACACAAGCACGCACACACACACACACACACACACACACACACACACACACAGGCTGGTTCAAATCTCAGCTTGGATACTTCCTGGCTGTGTGTGATCCTTAGCCTTTTAGGGGTATCTGCTTCCTCTTCTGTTAAATGGTGTTGAACTGTCAATGCAAAATGAAAAGACACAGACGAACGTGCCTATCAGATAGCAGACACGAACTTGCCCTTTCCCAGTCTCCTTTCCTCTGGCAGCTCTGCCAATCCTCTGATGCACTCCCAACCTCTAAGTCTGACTGCCCTGGGCACCTACCCGCGATGTCCCAACACGTCCCAGAAAGAATCCATCATCTTCCCCCATGCATCTGCTCATCCTTCTGTGCGCCCTGCACCACTGACAGGGACCACCCTCCACCCAGTTAGCTGTGCCAGGAGTCACTTTGCAGGGCGCCCTCGCCTGCATCAAGTCTCTTGCAATCTGCTTCTTTGTTTCTGGAATATATCCCTTCTCTCCGTCCTTGTTTCTGTTCCCCTGATTCACTCTGGGCCACCACCTATGTACAATAGTCTTCCAACTGCTCCGCAGGTTTCTGTGCTTTTCCTTGGCTAACGCATCCTGCAACTCCACAACTACGGCAATTTTCTAAAAATTCCAACCAGAACAAGTCACTCCCTAGCTGGACAAAAGCCTTCAGTGGCTCACTACTGCTGTCAGTGTCACACACAATCTATTTACACGCCATGCCTGATGAAGCTCTTCACTGTCTGTTCTCCTCCTGCTTGGCCCTCTGCCTTCGGTTTTAAGGTCCAGGCCAATGAATGTCTCTTTGTCTCCTGAATATACCTCCCAGAGTTCTACACATATACCTTCTGTCTGCCTGCAATTCTTCATCTTTGTCCTCTAGCCCGTTTTCTCTACGTCTCTGCCCTCTCTGTCTGTCTGTCTCTCTGTCTCTCTCTCCTTATCCTTCACATGTTTAACTTACACTGTTACCTACTGTCTATGCTTATATTGAAGCCCCACCACTGTAACCGAAGCTCAGTGTATATGTACGGAAAATGCTTCCATAATTTGATATTTAAGAGTTTCTAGACATGGCAGGAGCATGTGTCTAGACAACGGCCCCCTAAGGGCCTCCACTGTGTTTACTTCTGTAAACCTTATTCTCATAATGTGGTGGAAGCCTGCAGGGAGGAGGTGGGAGACAGGCATCAGGTGGCATTTCCTCTTGCCTATGCTGTCTTCCATTCTGCAGAAGCAGCTGAGCAGAAAACAAAACAGGCTTTGAAATCAAAAGTTGGTGAAACTTCCCCCAAGGCAATTTCCTCTTATAAACCTGAAGTTTGCTACCATAATTCCTGGACCTCGTGTGACCTTGCCTAAGGTAGGAGTGGCCTCTTATCATGCAGCTTGCTATGGGAATGGACTGCTGGTCTAAGATGGAAATGGTGTGGCTGCCAGAGGGGTAGGGGTGAGCACAAGCAGGTAGAGGGACCAACTGTGCCACTGTCTGCCTCCTAAGCTGTGTGGTGTGGCTCTATCTTCTCCGACATGCATTTCGTCACCCAGCAGCGGAGTAGATATGGGTCCTTTGCTGCATTTGGACATCCTACCCATTCTGGATCAATATTTTCAACCACTTGCTTCCTCTCTGCCTTTTGCTTATTTAAATCCTTCTGGAAACTTTGCCCTGGCATCATTCTCGCACGAGCTGGTCTTAGAAATGCAGCATCTCCAGAATCCACATGAGAAATTCAGTCTTCCTTTGCCCTTCATGGAACTACCCAACCCACACTCCTTCCCTGTACCCTTTCTCCAAAGGGAGGTTACAAAATAGAGCTATGATTGCAGCATCTTGGTGTCTTGTCTGGGACTGCTGTAACAGAATACCATGGCACGGGTTGGTTTTACATAACAGATAATTATTTCTCCCCACATTCAGGCTGGAAGTCAAAGGTAAGTGTCTTAGCTTGGGCAGGTTCTTGGTGAGGACCTCCTTCCCGGTCATGTCCACACGGGGTCTCATATCTCTTCCTTTCCTTATAAGGTCACTACTTGTGCTCATATCCCAACAAGACCACAACACCCAGTGCTCAGTGAACGCATTGCAAATACATGCATAACTTGACACTCAAGGGTTTGCCTAGAGCTGGCAGACACTGTTTACTTCTGCAGACCTCATTCTTGTAATCTGATGGAAGCTTGCAGAAAAGTGGGAGATAGCCCCACCTGCTCTGCTTCCCCAAGGGAGCTTCTAAAGCTTCTAGGGGCATAATTCCCACATGACCATATCTAAGTCACCTCCCAAAGGCCCTACTTCCCAGCACCTGCAGATTGGGAGGCAGGTCTCTAATCTATGCATTTGGAGAGATACAAGCATTCAGTCCATATCACTAGGCAAGTCACTCAATCTCTCTGAAATCCACTTTCCTCTACTGTCAAATAAAAGAGAGGATTTCTTAAAGGATAGCCACGATGGTAAATTAATGCATATAAAGTGTGCATAGCTGGCACATGACAACTGCTCAGTTAACATAATAATCAGGTAATAATTACCATGCCAGTGGTAATGTTAGACCAATGATATAGAATAGCTACTCAGGAAATATTTGTTGAATGAATTAAGCGTACAAATGCTTTGCCCTTTGCTGAAAAGGGGAATTTGGAGGGAAGATCCACGAAAGCTGTGTCCCTTCAGCCTCCATGTCAAATTGATGTGGATAAATCGCTCCGCCTAGGAAGTTCATCCGCCAGGAGGGCTTGCCCACAGCCCTGGCTCATGGAGATGCCAAATCCTTCCCGGCTGATTTAACAAGCAGTTTAGAGAAAGGAGTCATTTTCCAGGTCCAGGTCAACCATGTCCAATGTGGGAGCCATGAGACACGTGTATATATATTCAATGGAGTATTACTCAGCCGTAAAGAACAAAAGGATGAAGCTGGAGACCATCATGTTAGGCAAATAAGCCAGTCTCATAAAGTTAAAAATCACATGCTGTCTGTTATATAAACAATCTAAAAGTAAGAAGGCAGGAAGGACAAATTTTATGTGTCAACTTAAATACAATTTCTATCTGAAAAGAAGTAAGTGCAAAAATTTAAATTCATTAAAAATCAAATAAAACTTGGAGCTGGCTCTCTGAACATGAAACATTTTCAGGGCTCAATGGTCACACATGAGTCGTGGCCACTATTACAGACAGCAAAAGCAGAAAACATTCCTGTCATCACAGAAATTCTATCGAGCAGGGCAGGTCAGGGCTACCTGAGCTACACAGTGAGTGTGCAATGAAGCACAGAGATGGACCTGATTTGTAACTGTGAGCAAGGTACGGCTGAAGCAAAGCCTCTAGGTGGGTCTTGTCCAGGTCCGGGTATCCCCAGGAACTAACCCTCACCACAGCTCATCCTCAGCACCCATCTGGCTCTTTTTGACCCTGGTGTTTATGTGAAGGTCAGTCCGTCTACATCACCTTGACAAGCCGCAAACACCTGTGCTCTGTCCAGCTTGCTTCTATCATTTGCCGCACGTCTTTGCTCTGAGTCCTGTGGAGGTTCTGTGGATCTTCTACCTTGCCCCAGTGCAGCCCCCACCCCCAGGAGCCATCTCCTGCTTCCCTGGACTGACCTAAGCTCTCCCTCTGGGAAGGTCACTGTTGTAGGCTGAATTGTATTCTGTCTCTGAAACAATTCATACTTCAGTGCTAGGGAACTCTTAGTCTCCAGCATGTGAAAGCAGGGTTTTGAAGAGGTGACATAGGAAAAATGAATCATGAGGCTGGCCCTGAATCTAACGGGCTTGATGGTGTCCTTCGGAGAAGATTAGACAAACGCAGACCCGACGATGACCACATGAGGACATGGGAAGAACATTCTAGAAGAACATGCAAGCCAAGGACACCAATCACAGGACACCAATCTTCCTGGTACCTAGGTCTTGCGATTCCATCCTCCAGAAGGTGAGAAATACATTTCTCTTTTTAAGTCACCCACTATCTTATTCCATATTCCGTCACTACAAAAAAAATACCTCAATCTGGGTACTTTATAAAGAAAAGAGGTGTATTCGGATCACAGTTGTGGAGATTCAGAAGCACAGAAAAGGCTCTGGTGAGGACCCTCCTGCCTACCTCACATCTAGGTGAGTGGCATCAAGGTGGGACAGAAAGAGGGAGTGCAGGAGGGAGACATCACGTGGTGTGAGAAGAACCCAGAAAGAGAGGGGAATAGACCCTCTCTTCTATAACAACTTCTTGTGAGAGCTAACCAGGGTCCCATGGGAATAACACCAATTTCTGCTGAGGGTGGCACCCTTGATCATTCAAGGATCCCCACCAGGCCCCAGCTCTAACAGGTCCCCAGCACTGCCACGATAAGAACCTAGATCCCGAAACATTACCCCTTGGGGGTCACACGCCAGACCTACATAAACCTGAGCACCAAACACACTCACACAATCACTCCAAATGAGTTCAAGTCCTGCCTATGCCACGGGCTTACCGTCATCTCTATTAGCCTCTATTTCTCTATTTAGAAACCAAGGAAAATCAACCTCCTCCCCGCAGTTTCATTCCTGTCCTTGCCCTTCTTCCTCCCCTCTCTTCCTCCCCTGCCCCTCCCCCTCCTCTTCCCCCTCTCCTGTAGTTGTTTCCTTCCTAAGGAAAACTTTCTTTCCACTCCTGAACCACAAGATCCTTCCCTTGCCTCGGATCTGAGTTCACACTCACCCTTCTGGACCTGTTCCCGGTGTGTGTGAGGCCATTTCATTAATATCAAACTGGAAGCTACTGTGGGGTTCTTGTTTCCTTTTGCTCATCTGTGCATCTCCAGGGCAGGCTCCTCCTAAACACCAGATGTGGCCATTGTTACTGAACTGCTTTCCATACTGGAGCTCATGCTGTTTGCTGGGCAGCCTGGGCTCCTACTCCAGTAGGTTATTCTGTGCTGTGGGTAACTTCATGTACAATGCTTACAACTCTTTTACAACTGTTCCCATATCGCCTTCCACGGCTATGTAAGAAAGGGTTGCACAGGTGGGTAGGGTGCTCTAAGCCAAGGAGACCCTGTACCCTGATAGGGATTATCTCTTGTGAGGCCCAGACAAGTGAGAGAGGCAGGTGGAGACCACACAGGGCCCTGGTAGGTGCATCCCCACAGGCAGAACACTGAGAGCAGCATGACTGGTGCAACACCAGGGGGCGCGCTTCTGGTCCTGAGAAGAGGTCAACTCCACACAGCGGTGGCAGAATGACTGTGGGAACATAACTGATAACAGAGACCTGATTAACGTTTGTAACCAATTAGAGACAGCTACGAAGAGGGTCAATGGTATAACCAACACTGGTATTGAATGGGAACAATATCATGATTAAAGCAAAAGCATCAGTTAAATGGTAAGAGAAGGAGCAAGTGCCTGCTCTACTCAGAACTTCTGACCTAGGTGGTAGAGAGAATTGAAGGACATGGGCAGAGGAAGGGCTGAGGGTGGGAAGTATCTCCACCTACCCAGTCACAAGCACCACAGTAAATCTTTTTTGCAGAGACTAATGATGCAGTGAGCAGGGCTTGGATGAGAAGTAGAAGGGGGCAGTGTGGAGGAGTTGCGCCCTTTAGAAGATGACATCTCCCCAGGACAGACATTCCCTGGCATCCCAGGACCCAGCTCAGGAGTTTAATGAATATTAAATGTACACCATGATCGTCAGCATCCCATGCAGCCATGCTAGGGGCTGGGAATGCAGCAGGCGAGGCATGCACAAAGAGTGTAAAAATAACTTATAAAGTCTGAAAGTTAAAAGAATAAAAAGCTTATTAAATAAGTAAATTGAATCAATATAGAACATTTAAAATTATAAAAATTTGATTTTTATATATAGTAAGATCTAACTGGCCGCACAAAAATGTAATAGGGTGTCCTGCTTCATTGCATTCCCTGTTCTAGTCTTTTCAAAACCCAACTGCACATGTTTACACAGCGCAGAGCAGTCTTCCAATTAGTTGAGCACCTACTATGTGTGGAGATCTTCTCAGGCCCCTCTACAGTGACAAGCAACTTCCATGAAGGACTGTATTACCTAGAGCCCTCAGAATGAATTTTGTTCTCTGAGTTAAAATAACCCACTGAGCTATTACCATACACCAGGAACCGCAGTGAGTGCTCACTTTAAGAGCTGGCATTTACTGAACACCCACTGTGAGCAGCACTTTGCTCTAAGCATTTCACATACATGAATTCCTTTATCATCACAATACTTACATGAGCTATGTACTATTAGTAGCCCATTTTACAGATGATAAAATGAAGGCACAGAACTTCTGCACATTGTTTTCAAAAGCACTCAGCCAGGAGGTCACAGAAGAAGTTTCACACTCAAGCAAGCAGTACGGTACCAGAGCCTAGGATAAAAGTAGGAATTGTGACATCACATTTAAAGTCAAGGAACTCAGGAGTGGAAGAAAGAGAGAAACGCAACTTTGTCCTGGATGCCTTTGGTCCTTCTGCCTGTCGACAGTACTCACTGTGGATTAAGACACCTGGCACACCTTGCATTATGCCAGGGCTCACTCTCAAAAGACTCACTCAAGCTGGTCATGGTGACCCATGCCTGTAATCCCAGCACTAAGGCTAAAGCAGGAGGACTGCAAATTCAATCCCCTCCCAAGCAATGTAGCAACTTAGTAAACACTGTCTCAAGATAAAAACAGACTGGAGATGTAGTTCAGCGCCAAGCCTCTCTGGGTTCAATCCCCAGGACAGCTCACACAATCCCCCAAAAAATACCTGCCCAAAAAAGGAAAAGCTTAAGGCAAAGATCATCCATCCATTTGTTTTCATGGCTGTGCAGACAAAAAATATTTTGATGCCTTGTGAACTTCATGAGCAGAGACTGAGGTATTTCAGGGAAGAAAAGGACATGCATCTTGTTTCAATTATGGTGCTCCTCAGAGCTGGATTTGCATCGTCACCACTGAAAGGTCCGGGTGAACCATCTCATCAGAACGTGTACAAGGTGCCCATCTATACTGGAGGGAGACAGGCACTAAAGCCACTCGACTGATCAGGTATTCTTAGGAACACAGGAACTTCTCCATCAACCCAGCAGCCAAGCCCCAGCTCAACCAGAGGCTCATGCAACTCAAGCCAACACAGACCGCACAAGATGAGGCAAGGGCTTGAGACCCGGCAAAGAAGTTTCCACCCTCAGCAGCAACAGCACAGGGCTAGTTTGATAAGAATCCGTTTGGAGATTTCTCAGCAAACTAGGTCTAGAGGTTCCATTCAAACCAGCTATTCCTCTTCTGGGTATTTTCCCAGAAGATCTGAAAACATCATATCACTCTGATATATGTGCACCCATGTTTATAGCAGCACAATTTGTAATAGCTAAAATGTGGAAGCAACCCAAGTGCCCATCCACAGAAGACTGGATTAAAAA